>BSBK01003474.1:0-195000 GCA_027943335.1 Chamaecyparis obtusa | reverse complement strand
TCGATCACCTTTTCGGAGGAAATACTAGCTGAGAAGAAGACATACCTCTTCAAACACGCAATCATTTGCAAATTCTGGGAAATCAACATGGATTATGGTGTATTCCACAGTTGGGTATCTACAACTAGTCGAATTCTGTCCAAATTTACTCTTTAGATAATGAACTAGGATATTTTCTGGTCATTTTTGAGGATAAATCATCTCGAGACAAGGTCTTTCGAAACAAAAAATGGTTCTACAAATCGCAGGGTCTACATATGCAATACTGGATGCCCAACTTCAATAGCAAGAATAATGTCATCAGGTTCATACCCAAGTGGATCACACTACAAAACTTACCTATGGAATACAGAGGAAAAGAGATCATTCATATACTGGCTAATAAAATAGGAATTTATCTCGACCATCACATAGACTACTCTTCTGCTTCGGTGAAGATATGTTTGCTTGCAAGTCTAGAACGGGAATTTCTTGCTTCAATTAAAATTATTTCAAAACAAGGCAGTTGGATCCAACTCATTGCCCAAGGGGTTGAGAATTTTCCCATATCTGAGAAAAGACATCAGGAGATGGAGGTGGATAAAATAATTAGGGAGCTCCATTCAGGTTTGGCAAGAGATCATGAAGCTTATACCAATCTCTCATTTTCTCATCAAGAAATGGAGTTGGCTGGAGACTTACATTCAGAAGTTACAGAAGTTTCAGAACAGTCATGGAACCACAATGTTCGAGGAGGTCATTCAAGCTGGGAAGAGTCAACGGTCTTGGAGTCTTTTATCTGAGTGTTAGGTTGGGTCATGCACAGGCTTGTCAAACAACCCCATCAACATGGTCTTGCAATAACTTACCCAGACAAGACTTCCAATAGTTGCCAGGATACTCTTTTGATCAAGAGTCTTCAGGACCCAGCGCTGCCTCATATTTCTCCCTTGGTTCTAGGCTTTCGATGTTTTCCCAAAACATCTTCACTTTTACCCTTGCATAAGACCATTTTCTTAAAGCCTTTCAGGTTCAATCCTTTAACTTTTCAGCAAATCATTCTTCAATGGGTATCGAAAGTCCAATTAGATTTGATAGAGGAAATAGCAGATCAAGTTATGAGTGAGGAGGAATCTTCAGATCGACCCCTGCAGCCAATGGAGATGCTGTTGGAGAAGCTGACATCCTCAATTGATTTGGAAAAGGAAAACTTAAATGCAGAAGAAGCAACAGAAGAAGATGACATTCTTAAGATTAAGTTATGTGACCTCAAAGCCTCAACCAAAACAATAAGTCTGGCCACAACATCTGCTTCACCAACCTTTCAAGGGGTTAACCTTCAAACTCCTGTTTCACCATCTTCTTCTTACTCGGGATGGAGAACATCTTACAGACTGAGACTCAAAGAACAAAAAGAGATGACTAAGTTGCTAGCCCCTCAAATGGAGAAAACCTCATCCACATTTAGAGTCAAAGGAGGGTTAATTAATCTCAAACCATTAGAAGCAAATATGGATTACCTCAGATTTAATAATCTACAATCAGACAGAGGTGTACTTTCTCAAGAGTATGAGGAAACACAGATCTCCCCAAAACTTCAGGCAGTTTATGATCTTTTTGGTGATACAACATTAGAACAACCAACCGGGGATACTCAGAAGTTAGCATATGTGGAAAGGCTTCTAGATGAGGATTTTATTGAGGATGAAGAAAGACTAATAGACATCTTAGTGCCCACTCAAGAAGAATCAAAGGAGGATCACCGACAATATTTTTCACCAAAATGCAACAACCTAGGTCTAGTGCAATCTATTCTAGATTGTCACATGGATTGTGGAAAGATCAAAAAGCAGGGGAGAGGAAGGAAATCTAATGCATCACTCGGGAAGGAAGTTGGTGAGGAATCAGATCAAACCAAAATAACATCATACATTAATGTAGGGAAGGGGAAGTTCCTTCCCAAGTTGCAATGAGAATCATCTCCTGGAATGTTAGAGGCCTCAATGCCCCTAACAAACAGCATTTGGTCAAACATTGTATCATAACATCTAAAGCAGAATTAGTTCTACTACAGAAAACAAAGATGGATAAAGAGAAATTGGAAATCTTTGCCAAGAATTTAGGAGATTGGAAGGTTCATAGTGTAGATGCAATAGGATCCTCAGGTGGCTTATCGGTTCTATGGAATCCCAGGATTTCTTCTTTCATTCCAATGGATCATGGACTAAATTGGATTGCTGGGAACCTAATCAGCACCAAATCCATTTAAATATTCATACAGTGAATGTATATGGCCCCATCTCACACAAGAAGGAAGAATTATGGACAAAAATCTCTAATTGCTTTGCTCAATGGCCAGAGGACAACTTTATAGTGGGGGGTGATTTCAATGCTATAGTTCATGCATCAGATAAATTAGGGGGATCTCTAAGAACCTCCCAGTCATAGAATGATTTCAGGGAGTGGTTACAAAAAGAGAGTCTTATGGAGGTGGACCTGCAAAATGGCTCCTTCACATGGTCTAACCAAAGAATGGGCATATGCAACATCTCAGAAAAACTAGATCATTTTCTATTTAAAGGAGATATTACAGAATTCCCTTTTGACTTAAAAGCCTCTATCACTCCAATTTTAGGATCTGATCACTTCCCTATTCAGCTTAACATTCTTGAGGCCAACAGACCCTTGGGATGTCCTTTTAAATTTGAAAATATGTGGCTTAAAGAGGAGAATTTCTTGGAGCTCATAGATGAATGGTGGAAGGATTTCAAAGTTGAAGGCTCTAAGTTATTCTGCTTTGTCTCCAAACTAAAATACATTAAGCAAAACCTTCTCATATGGAATAGAACTCATTTTAAAGACATCTTTGCATCAAAATTGAAAATTGAATAAAAATTGGAGAATCTGAATCTAAAAATAATGCAATCGGGAATGGACCGTGACAGTTACTTAGATGAAAAATCTCTCTTAAGGGATTGGAGATATCCTAGCTAAAGAAGAAATATATAGGAAACTAAAATATAGAGAGTCTTGGCTAGCTGAAGGAGACAAGAATACAAATTTTTTTCACTCAAGTACAAAACAGAGGAGAGGCATTAATAGGATTTCTCAACTTAAGGATGATGTTGGCTCTATATTGGAGGATCAGAAGGAGATCATCAAAGAAATCACCAGATATCACTCTCAGCTTCTCAATTGTTCTATCTCATCTCCTTTGAGGATTCAACAAGGGTTATTGGAAAACATCCCAAATATTATTACTGATGCAAATAATCAAATGCTATCCAGACCCTTTTAGGAAGAAGAAATTTGGCATACTATATCCCAAATGGCTCCAAACAAAGCTCCAGGACTGGATGGCTTTCCTCCATGCTTCTTCCTTCATTGCTGGAGCATTTTGGGCAAAGACCTCACTGATTCTTTGGAGGCCGCAAGAGTTTCAAGTAGATTTCTAACTGAAATCAACAATACTTTCATAGTGTTAATACCTAAAAAAGAACAAGTCATTAATTTGGATGATTTCAGACCAATTGCTCTTTGTAACGCAATTTACAAAACTCTCTCTAAAGCTCTAGCAAATAGACTAAAAAAGGTCTTAGTTAAACTAATTGGGGAGGAACAGACTAGTTTTGTCCTGGGTAGATCAATTCTAGATGGGATAATCATAGCTCAAGAAGCGATACATTCCATCCAGCATAATAAGCAATCCAGCATGATTATAAAATTGGATATCAAGAAAGCCTATGACAATGTCAATTGGAGATTCTTGATTAAATGTATGGAGTGATTTGGGTTTTCTAAAGCATGGATCAATTTGATATTTTATTGTATTTCAACTCCTAAATTCTCTGTCTTGGTGAATGGATCGCCACAAGGCTTCTTTGAAGGCTCTAATGGCATCAGACAAGGAGATCCATTATCACCATTTTTATACATAATTATGGCTGAGGCATTAGGGAGAAGTATGATCAGTATGCAGGATCAAAATCTAATCAATGGCATTTCAATATCCTCATCCATTTGACCAGTTACTCATCAACAATTTGCAGATGACATTATTCTCATGGGTCAGGGGAGTATCCAGGAAGCTAAGCAGATTTCCAAGATACTAGATCACTATGGTCAAGCTTCAGGGCAACTAGTCAATAAAGAGAAATCAGTGGTCTTCTTATTCCACACAAAAAAGAAAATCCAACAGAAAATTGTAAAAAATTTTGGAATGTAAATCAAGTTCTCTCCCATGTCCATACCTGGGCATCCCAATTGACAAATCCCTCAGAACAGCATCAGTTTGGAAACCTCTCAATGAAAAGATGGACAAGAAGATGGATAATTGGAAAACCAGATGACTATCTTGGGCTGGGAGATTAGTTATGATCAAAGCAAAATTATCAGCAATACCTATATACCTAATGTCTTGCCTTTCACTTACCATAGAGGGATATATGGATATGGTGAAGAAACTTAGGAAATTCTTTTGGCAGGGTACAGATACTAAGAGGAAATTTGCATTAATCTCATGGGATAAAATATGTAAACTAAAATCTTCTGGCGGCACTGGCATTAAAAATCAATTATGGCAGAACCAAGCTCTAGGTGCAAAGCTTTATTGGAAAATAGTGTCTAACTAGGATTTCAAATGGATTAGAATTCTCAGAGCTAAATATTTAGGCAACTTCAATAAGGAAGATATAGTCAGAATTAACGAGTTCCCAAAAGGCTTGAGAATATGGAACTTTATAGCTAAGTCAAGACATATTATTGAGAATAACATATCTTAGAATATCAAAGATGGAAAGAAAGCGAGATTCTGGGAAGACTCTTGGGATGGACATCCAACCATCAATTCACAGTTGGGCCCCAATCAGATCAGTCATATTTGTACTTCATCTTGGGGACCATATCTCAGTGACTATATCATCCCTTTGTCCTCAGCTGCTATTGATGGTTCTTGGGAGTGGAAAGACTTCTCATCACTTCAATTAGATACAAGAGAGGTAGATAAGCTCAAAACATTGATCAAAGATAGGCCCTTTCTTCTCAAACAAGGAAAAGATGAAATCATTTGGAATGGGGCAAAATCAGGATCCTACAGTGTCAAAGAGGGTTACAACCTTATAGCCAAATCATCCACATCCAAAATAGAAGAGATCCCAGCACATTTATGTTGGAACAAGGTTGGACTCCCAAAAGCCGGGTTATTTACATGGGCAGCATCCCAGGGTAGAATTTTAACTACAGATAATTTTTTTAAGATGGGATATCAGGGTCCATCCAGATGCATTATGTGTTTTAAGAATGAAGAGGATGTAAATCATCTATTATTATCCTGTCCCTTTGCTAAAGATTGTTGGTACTGGCTTTATTCAAGATTAGGATGGTCATCAACCCCCCCAAATAATTTACTCCAGCTTTTGATATCATGTCCACAAATCATGGGAGGAAGTTTATTCAGTAATCTATGGATGATCTCTCCATCAATTCTGATTTGGGAGATTTGGAAAGAAAGGAATAGAAGATTATTCCAGGCTAAATTTTTGAAATTTGAAACTATAATTAACAAATTGGAGGCAGCCATAGTTGAGGTAATGAATTCCCGAATCCAAACTCAATCAACACAACACAAATTCTTTACCAGTTGGGATGATCAGATGACAAAAAATTGGTTTGGGTTAAAAACTCCAATCACCATAGGCAGAGGATATAGAAGAAATCAAGAACTAAGGAAGGCATGTGTCTGGAAACCCCCTCCAATTGGATGGTACAAATTAAATTTTGATGGAGCTTCTAAAGGTAACCCAGGCCCCTCAGGAGCAGGATGCATCATACGCTCCACAACTGGGAATGTGATTGCCAAACAAGCCATACCATTACCCAAAGATACCAACAATATGGAAGAATTTAAAGCACTATGGTCTGGACTGATACTAGCTTGGGAAGTAGGGATCTCAAAGCTTGAAATTGAGGGAGACTCATTGATTACCATTAATGCAATCAAAGTCAGATCAACCCCAAATTGGCGTCTTATGGTAGTTTTAGAGGTAATCTTACAGTTAATGGATAATTTTGAATCGAAAACCATTAACCATACTTTCAAAGAACGAAACATCGAAGCAAATGAGTTGGCTGACCTGGCAGCTAGAGGGACAAATTTGAAAATTATATCCGACGTCAGCAGAGTTTCAACGGAGCTCATTGAATCTAACCACTAAATCAAAATGGTCAAATCAGGTCCTGATATATTTTTGCCTCAGAAGTTGACAGAATGACTCCTTCTGGTGATAAGATGGACGTCTTCTCTCATAGCGCATAGCGCATGCAGGAGTTTAGAACAATAAATGAGGAGTTGGATTAGGACAAGAGGAGCAGATACCTATTGTACATAGAAAAGTGACGGCGCCCGGACATGAGTTATCTTCTTGCGTCAAAAACCTTGGTTGTTTTCGATCGTTCACCTCTATGCAGTTAAATCTCTGACACCAGCATTTCCTATGTGCGCTGCTGCAATGGTGTGGGGCCCAATTCTTTATCATGTTAGTCATCGCTAGGTCAGGGAAGGAAGAAAGTCTATTCAATGAATGGGAGTTTACCTTTATTGCTAAAGCTCAAGGGTGGGACCTGGTTTTCGGATAAGTCAGACGGTCTTCACATGGCAGAGCATCAACGGTGGTCACTAAAGCACAAGGGATGTGTCAGAGCTATGCGAAATCACACCGGCTGTTGATTCTTCTTTGCGGTGTAGGATTTCAAACTGTGGGTTCATGGTGACATGTATGCATAAATGGCGCCCCCCTATTGGCCGAAGGAAATAAAGAGGTGGAGTGTTGTCAGCAGGGCTTGTGATAGAGATTTGGATCGACGGTTGGCATGTGATCACATGGAATATTCTCTCCCCATGCGATCATGCACCCACCGTCTGATTAGATGCCATTGGTTTGTATGCAGTGGGACCACGTGATGATTCACCATCGAGGTGTCAGGTTGGGATTGGCTAAGCTGGTAAGGGAATGTCATGCCCACTGTTTGACAAGGAAAATATGAGGTGGAGTGTTGTGAGTGGGATTGGGGGTAAAGATTTTGATCAACGGTCGGCGTGTGATCATAGGGAATATTCTCTCCCCATGCGATCATGCGCCCACCGTCCAATTAGATGCCGCTGGTTTGTCTGGTTGTCTGCAGTGGGACCACATGATGATTCACCATCGAGGTGTCAGGTTGGGATTGGCTGAGCTGGTAAGGGAATGTTGACAGCATGGATGATCTGATGGTGGGTGCATGTTATGGTTGAGTCTTGGAGGTATTCGCGAAGACGCGACGACCGTCAATCTTTCAGATGTGGGCCCAGTCAAAACTCTTGCCAGTTCATGAATAAAGTGAACACTAAGGTTTGTGGTGAGGGATGGTGGCTTGTCGCATGTTCACATGAGCCAGTTTTGAGTTATGCGATCATGCGACAAGCCCTTTGTGGTAACACGGCAGTGGTTAACGGTGGTAAAGGGCTACGGTGTGTCGCATGTTTGCATAGCCCTTTTCCTAGCTATGTGATCATGCGACAACAGTTAAAGATGCTATTGCAGAATTAAAGGTGGGTCCGTGTGTCAGGTCTTGCCGACGTGTCCCTTTCTAATTGACCAGCAAGTGCTGAGATGGATATGCTTTGTGGGTCCCATAGCCAAGGGCAAGTAATAGTGGTGAAGATGTATGGGGTGTCACATGTTTGCATAAGCCATTTTCAAACTATGCGATCATGCGACAACCAATAAGGGAATGTCAGCGTTGCAGAGTTAAAGTTGCCAAGCCCGTGAAACATGATGATCTAATGGTGGGGATATAAAGTAGATCTCAATTCAGATGATGACCATTGATAGATGATGACCATTGCATTTCAAGTTCAAATTTGCAGAGGAGTTTTGCATTAGGAAGTACCAGAATTGATGGCTTTAGCAGTGATTTTCAACTGGTTTGGGGGTGCAGTTATTGCCGAATGATCCGAGGGGCTCAGTGACCGTTCGCAGTGATGTTTGTACCTAGTGAAGTAGGTTGTTGAGCTCAAGAAGCTTTTTGTAGGCGGTGATTTGTACAGGCTCTCATGGCTATCTCTGTCTGCTCTATTTGTTGGCATTCCCTAACTGTGCAAGTCCAACTAGTTGGTGGGCCTGAGTCTTCAAGGGCTTTAAAATGACTAGTTGTCGCATGATCGCATGTCAAAAATTTCTGACATGCGACCATGCGATCGGTTACTTCTTGTGCTGGGCCCGTTGGAGGGGGAGGCAATGGTCTCGCTGGCAGGTGATGTGGCATCTTGTGGTTGGCTGTCGCATGATCGCATGTCAGAGTTTTCTGACATGCAATCATGTGACTGGTTGACACCTATTCCTCAACCCAGTGATCTTGCTCTGTCTGCTTTTCTCAGTTGGTGGACCCGTTTGTTAGAGAATAAAGTGATGTGTTGTGTTTTGGTTGGTCCATGTGGTCTGAGGTGGCAGGATGGTAGATGGGCTCGGTTCTTTTGGAAAATTCTTGATCTTGTGGTTGTCGTATGATTGCATGGAATCTTTCCAGCCCATGCGATCATGCAACCACCGTCCGATCTTCCCAAAAGGTAAAGCTTCTCTCAGCAGTGGGCCCATTGTCTTGTGTTGCCGGTGGTGCATGTTTTTTCATTGGTAGGGAGTGGTGATGTGGTGGTGACTTGGCAGTTTGTCGATGGGGTGAATGTTAATGGTTCGTCGCATGTTCGCATAAGCCAGTTTCATGTTATGCGATCATGCGACAAACGCTTTGGGCAAACAGTCGCAGTGAATATCTGGTCGACGTGGCGGTGACGGTGGTAAGTGTAAGCGGTTTGTCACATGTTCACATAGCCCTTTTCTTGGCTATGCGATCATGCGACAACCATTAAGAATGTCATCGTTGCGGAGTAAAAGTGGGTCTTGCCGACGTGCTTGTATCTGGTTGGTTGCTTGCTGGTAAAGTGACCAAGGATCTTTCAAGGGGTTTGTGATTGTTGACCGCGTGGCTTCCATAAACATGACCGTTTGTTTTCAAATTCAAAATTCTCTGAGGGGTTTTCACGACATGAAGCACCCGAATTTATGGTTTTAGCGGATGATCTCGACTGGTTTGGTGGTGCTGGATGTTATCGACTGATCTGAGGTCTCAGTGGTCAATAGCAATGATGTTTTTGTACCCAGTGGTGAGTGGCGGAGTTGTTTCACATGTTCGCATAGCCCTTTTCCTAGTTATGCGATCATGCGACAACCATTGTTTTGCAGGGTCTTCAAGTAGTTAGCTATTTGCGATGAAAGTGGTAGCCAATTACTATTGTCCACGATTTCTAGCACTCTGCTATGAACATTGGGCCTGCAGGAATGGGCTTAAAACTGATGATAATTCTATTAATATTTGCTTAATATTTTCTTTTACAGATAAATATAAAATCCTCAGCTTCGGCCCTTCATCGATCAAAAAAAAAAAAATACTGCAAATTATCACAAGATAATGGCAGATATTAAATTTTTTATAAAACATATTAAAGACAAAAAAAAGTCAAACTTTTTTTTTCAAATTTGTGAAAATACAATGATTTTTTTACAATTTTTTTTTGGTTTCCGAAAATTTACTATATTTCCTTTTTTAAAATTTGATCAACCATATATTTTGTAGGGAGCTTAACCGTGTCCCAAAATAATTATATATTTTAAAGTTATACTTTGTTATTATTGAAGATTTTGAAAATTGAAACTAAAAAAAGCTATTATTTATTTCATATAAATGTATCTCTGTATTTCAAATTTTTTTAAATTGAGCGGTATATTTTGAATTTCAGTAAACTTATTTAAACAATGCTTCATCTGTGGGAGAGATCCTTCATAGAAGTGCTAATAATATCTCCTTTGCCAACACAATACTCATCAATAAAGAGACCTTGAGAGAGTCAAGTGCTGTTTACTTATTATCTATAGGAGTATAAAGCTTTCAGAAAAGAAAGGAATGCCAAAACATCTTTGAAATTTCTATTATTAGGATTAATGCAAGTATTACGAAATGAAATATGCGATTAGATAGCAAGTAAAATTGATATGCAATTAATAATGTAATTAGATCAAAGTATATAAAGTATCTTAATAAATTAGAAGCTATGTGAACATAAGATACTTCAGGTTGACCAAAATTTTATTTAAGAAAATAAGATCTTTTAATTTTAGTTATTTTCATTAATATTTGTAAGTCATTTTCTTTATATTGTGTGTTGCATGTATTTTGGATAAAATATATTATTTTGTTTAATTTGTTCTTTTGTTCCTAAAATTTATGTATACGATTATTTTTTATATAATTCATATAGTTTGTTGTACTAACTCTTGGTTTTCATCATAACTATGTTAATTTATCCTCATATAAATCTAAACTATAAATTGTTTATACTATGTAATTTGTATGAAATGAGAGTGCATTGATAAAGAGATTTTTTAAAAGAAAAATGAATAACAATTACAAATATCATGTTTATAGCAAAAACATTAGAACTGGCAGATAGAATGAAAGAGCAAGGGTCACAACTTAAAATTCCACTTTAAATATCTTTACAGAAAATTAATTTTTGGTCTTCAAAATCTAATATTTTTAAAAATTATTAAATAAAATAATATACAAATCAAATTATCTCTCAAAATGTATTTGACAACAAATAACATCCCTTTATATCATAGATCAATGAATTTGACTGAAAAATTACATGAATTTTGGTAACAATATTGCAATTTCCTTATATCATTAAAGAAACAAATTAACCTCAAAAATATCAATCAATAAGAAAATATATAATGAAACTTAGATACTTCATTTATCATAGGCTTATCCACTTCCTTAAAGGACGGAAACCTTTTACAGAAGCCTTTAGCTTTTAATCTATGACAATTCCGTGTATTAGACTTCCACATACATGATGTAGCCATATTTTTCATAATCATATCTTGGCATGTTACAGAAAAAAAACATCTCCTACAAATGAAGAAGCCACCAATACCAACTAAAGTCAAGCTCAAACCCTTCGCTAGATCTAATCTATGCATAAATATACCCTACTTTCCCTATCAGCTTTATGCTTCTCTTCTGTAGCAAAATGTGGTCATTAATCATGCTGTGAGCCACGTCCTGTATTTGGGCCGGGAGAATCTGGAGATTTTCTACTCTTAACAGCAGCCTGAACCACAAACCCCAAAACAAAGATTTAGATAAATAGAATCTTTCATCAAAACCTTATGGTAATAATGTTTTGACCAACGACATTATACAAGATTATGTATTATAGAAAACAATGATAAAGAAGTGCCAAAATTGAATCACACACTTCAACTGCAGGTGTGTTGTATGTTTTTACATTAAAAAAATGTTATACTGATTTTAATGATGATATTGATCAAACCATTTGTGTCTTCTTTAAACTGAAAAGTATTTAGAGTTCAAATCTAAAACCTATTCATTTCAAGATGTACTGTTACCTGTACACATTAAAATGACAAATATTCAAAACATCATTAAAATTGAAAATAAAAGACTTCAACCAGTGACTCCAATTACCACTAAGAAAGGCCTGATTCTACTATACTGCGTCACTCATTATTTAGGGAATCAATTCTTACAGTAGAAAATCTTTGGGTTTCTCCTTTCATGGTACCGCCTTTTGATGCCACCTTAACCTCATTGTTAGTATTCTCCACCAGATTGATGTCTTCTGAGAGGGTGCACAGAAAATCAAATAAGTGAATTTGGAAAAGAAAATGAACACCATTTCAAAATAAGATAATCCATTGTATCTATATGACAACAAAATAACAAATACCCAATTGCAGATTTTCCCTTGCTTCTAAGCTCTGAGTAACTTTATCATTGTTTCCCTTTAGAAATGTATGTGTAAATCTGTTGTGAAAAACTGTGGCATTCCAGAAAGCCCTTTGAGGGGCAGTAGTGAAGCTTCGCAAACACAGAGTCCATGTGTTGCTGTTCACTATTCGGCTCATCTTTACCCACTTCTATGTGTGATTTCTGCTTCTTCTTTACCTCATTATATGCATTTTTTTCTAAAATTCCAATCTGCATCCGGAAGACTCTACATGCTAAACCCCACCGACAGCAGAAAAAAGATAAAGAAGTTGAAGATTCCATATTGAAAGGCGTGTAACCACTAAACAACAAAACTTAACCTAACTGAGAGCATGATTAAGTCAGAATACCAAAGCAACTCAAGTGTGAAATCAGTCGAAGCTATTAAGAAAAGCCGCAACGAGACAGTAAAAAGAACAATATAAATAAACACACTTCAAGTTGACTGGAGCCCAAGTTGACTCGTGACTCTGAAGCTCAAGTCAAGTTGATTTTTAACTATGAAGATCAAGTCAAGCTTAATAATATTATTTTTAAAATAATAATAGGGAATGTTTTTTTTTTTTTTTAACAACCATTAAAAAAAATTATACTCTTTTTTTTCGAAATGTGAACTTGGAAAATTTCTGTCTTCTTAATGATAAGACATCCAAAATGGACTAACAAACATTCTCTATTGTTACGACGTAAAATATGACAATGTTCCAACAAGATTTAGAGCTAAAATGTATCTACCATAAAACATTAGATTCCTATTAAAAAATTGATCGCTTTAAAGATAGAACACTTATAGAGTGAGGTGTATATGCACGCACGCAAATTTGAATTGGGAACACATAGATTCAAGAAGAGAGGAGAGTGGATTTGAAGAATATAGGAGAGTGAGGAATTGACTGTAAAAGTGGAATTAACAACCTCACTATGTTAATGTTATGTTATTATATCTCGTGATAAATACTTTACTTCTTATAACATCTTGGAATTTTGGAAAATCAAGAGATGTATATTTATTAGTCAAAGCATTGGTCATAATTTAAACTTTTAAGATGTCTCTTGAAGATTAATAGATTTAAATGATTGTAGACATACAATGTGACAAATATTAAATGAACGTACAAATAATATGATCTCTTTTTATTATTTCAATACCGTATTGAATGATCGTAGAGATATAAATAAGTATTATTGAATTAAAAAAGAGTAAAGTTATTTAAGAAATTCATTCTTTTTAATATTGAAGTTTTGTATTGATTAGTTCATTAAGAACTATTCAACTTTATTAATTGACTTATTTTTTTTAAATATTATGTCAATGTTATTATTTTCAGCAACAACATTTAAAGCATGTAAATGTAAAAGTAATTAGTTGAGAGGAAAGATTATTCTTTTTGAAACGGACAGATCACGGGCTCATTAGTTCATTGTACAGACAAAATCTAGTGGCGCATCAGTTTCAGAGATATGATGTTTATCATTTAAGTATTTAATGTTCGAGAGCAACAAGCTGGTGATGCGAAAGCAATGCGGGGGAGTAAAGGCAAGATTATTTCCAAGACAAATAAATGAGTCATCAGGAATCTTATTTTTGACTTGTCCACCAGGGTTTACTTCGCACAGGAAGTCAATTTCACTGTACATTTTTGCAGGATGGAGTAGAGTAAAGTTATAAAACGGCAAGAGCAGCAAGCAAGCAGAAATCACAATTCGCAGTGATACTTCCTCAAAATGAGTATCACCTTGAATATGTGGATTCGCAGGTTCGTCAACACAAATCCAGCTGTGGCTTGGAGAAATGCAAGGATTATTCATATCAGATATGCACATGCGTTTTCAAAGGGAGAAAATGATAAATTTAGTCAGAGCTCAGACACCAAGGAAAATCTGAAATCGAGTAAATCTATATCTTATCAAGATAATATATTTTGAACTAGACATGAATTTTTTTTTATAAATCTGAAATCGAGTAAATCTATAAATCATTTCTGACATTAATTTTATAGGATTTCTTCAAATTTTCAGACTAAGTCAGTGATCTTTGGTCTCAAAAGTATTATTTCTGTTAAGCATATAATTTATTTGCTTTCTAACCTTGTGTTATTTGCTGCACTCTCTCTCAAGATGCCAATCTGGAGGAGAACGCTCCCATTGACTTGAAGAAGAGATTCCATCCTACTTCCTTCAAAGGAGAATCTCAAATATTTTCTAAAGTAAATATTTCTCCCTACCTCATAACAAATTTTATTTACGTTTCCTGTTCGGTAGATTTGTCTTACAAAGCAGTAAGATAATTAATTGCGGTTTCTGTTCGCTGATTTAAAATTACTTCGTATGTAAATATGTGTAATATTGATAGAATTACTTTTCAAGTATTATTTTGGTAAAACTCATTTAAGATATTGTACTGTTTTGGGTTCAGATTACGGCTAAAAGGGGTGATTAGGAACCTCCTAAACCAAAACCTGAGACAGGACCTCCTCCCGTTCATAATTAGAAAAAGAAATTTGAGATGGGTTATCGTTTTTATGTTAAGGTTGCGGCTCCGTGGAAGCCTGTAAAAGATCTGGTCGTGGTCATCACTAGGAAATAAATTAGTGAAGGTGTCATAAGCATGTGCTAACTGTGGTTGTCAAACTATATAGTTCTCAGCCTTTTGGCTAAGATCAAGTATGGTAGAGAAACTCATGTTGTTTTAGATTAAACTTGTAAATTTTATAATATTCACATTTTTATTGATGCCAATGGTTTAATATTAATATGTAGATACTTATGATATAATGAAATAGTTTAGATTAAGATCATTTAGATTTGGAAGTTGATAACTTATGAAAATATTTTAATATGGAGGCTGCTTTTTTTCGCTGATTTTGCGATTGTTTGCGAATTTCCCTTTTGCCTTTTGGTTTGCCGGCGGCGTGAGTTTCCCGTTGCGGTGGCGAATTCCGGCGACACTTATGAGGGTGGCGGGAGACAGCTGGGCGTCTTTATGCATGCCCTCGATCCGCGAGATCCACTTCCATCTACTGCTCTTAATGACATCAACATGGCCGAGGTAAATATCAACCCCAAGTCTGCCGAACTTGTACCAGGTAAGGTGCCACAAACGATTTCTAAATCTGCTGCCATAAATGACAATGCTACTTCTAACCCTCCTATCAGTGATCGGCCTAAGTCATTTTCAAAGGCTGTGGCTCGATCAACCACCATTAACGCGAAGGCTAGGTTTGAATGTGCTTCTTCTAGAACCAACGAAGCCCCTAAATGCGGTAAGGACTCTTCGGCTTCCCTTTCCCCCTTTTCCATTGTTCCTAATCCTAAAATGTTAGAGGAGATTGTTAAGGAAAAAGATAGATTAAGAAGCACTACTATTTTCTTTTCAGCTATAGAAATTGATAAATGTCCGCCAAGGAAATTTATGGATGATTGGTTTCACAATTATTGGAATTTAAAATTAGGGTTTCACATATCATTCTATAGACAAATCCAGAAGGGGTTGTATGTGATTTTCTTTGTTAATAATGATGCTCAGAAAGAGGTTCTTAAAAAATAATACTGGAATGTGGGAGCTACATCCTTTAGGGTGCTAGCATGGTCACCAGATGTCATCCATGATGAGGTCCTTGCCCTGTCGGCACCTAGCTGGATCCATGTTAAAAATATTCCATCATTTCTGTGGCATTTTTTACCGCAATTGCTTGAACCTATTGGCAAAGTCATCCGGATAGACGATACAGTGAGACTTGTCCCTCATATGGACGCCAAAGTTTTGGTATCGCTCCTTCTTGGTAAGGATATACCTGCAAATATCTCTATTATTATCTTAGGAGAAATGCATACCTGTCCTATTGAAGTTTTGGGGGGTTTAAACGCGTGTTTCCTATGTCGAAAGGAGGGACATCTCCGTAAAGATTGTCCTATCGTTAAGAAGAAACCTGAAAAAAATCCTAACCCTACTCAAGATTCAAACAATACCGTTTCTAACCCTCCCGTTGCCAGTATCCCTTCGCCTAAGGGCACCACTAGCGAACCACCTCCTATTTCATCTTCATCCTCGCCTCCGCTCATCGCTGGCTCCCAACTGTTCTCAATTCCCGACATGGCTATTGACCTAAACACAGACGATGGTTATGTTGTTGTCCAAGACAGAAAGAAAAGGAAGGGTAATAATAGCTTTCAGCCAAAAGCTATAGCCCCTGCTCCCATTAACATTGCTGACCACCATAATTCCTCTCTGATTGGTCTTGTTACAGCTAATAACTCTGATAAGCCTCATAATGGTAATCTTATTACTAACTCTCAAGTTAGGGCAAGCAATTGGAGGCTTCCTCTGAAAGTTTTCCAAGAGATCGGGGAGGAATACGATCTGGAAATCATTCTAGCTATTCCCATTTCTGATAAATCCCCAAGTGTCCCCTCCATGGAATTGGACTCCCAGTCAAAATTTGAAGATGTTCTTAACAATGATCTTTCAGCCACTAAGCGTAAAGGTAGGCCTCCTAGCTCAAAGAACAAGCCCTCTGGATTAAAAATAGGTGAGACCTCGAATAAGTTTTCACCCTTGGCTGAACAAGCTGGAAGTGCGTGCTCCACCCCTAATAATGTGTCTCAATGAACTGCCTATCCTGGAATGTGAGGGGTTTAGAGTCCCCTGATAGGAAGTTCGTCATCAAGCATTTGCTTAACTCTATGCATTCTATCGATTTCTTTATGATGCAAGAAATCAACGCTGTAGGATTCATTCTTGAATCCAATTTAAATTTTATATGGAAGGATGCGATTAAATTTTTTACTAACCACACTAGAGGACAAGGAGGAACTGCCCTCCTCATTAATAATAAATGGGAAAACTACATAACTAATAATGGGTGCTCTTCCTGCCAAAGAGTTGTTTGGGTTATTATTGAATATGACAAGGTTTTTGGTGTTTGTGCTATCTATGCTTCAAACGACCCTAAGGAAAGAATTGAGCTTTGGAACTGGTTAATTAACCTCCCTGATATACCATGGTTCTTCGGTGGAGACTTCAACATGGTTGAATCTCAAGAGGATAAACTTGGGGGTAACCCCTTTCACTGGAAGGATAATGAAAAATTAGTGTGGAATAGACTTTTAAACTCTAAAAACCTCTTTGATCCTATTGCTGGTAATAAAGATATCAACCCTGGTATATGGCACACCTGGTGCAATTTTCAACAAGGTAACTCTAGAATTTATTCAAGACTCAACTATTTCTATGGTAACAAACGTTTCTTCTCTTTTCCGCCTGACAGCTCTGGGAATATTGTTCATGTCTATGCTACCACTTTGTCTGATCATCAACCCATTTACACTAAAGTTAACTTCAGTAGCAGTCCTATTAAGCCTAAGTATGGAGGTAGTAAGTTCATCTTGAATTCAAGTCTCCTCTTGGATGAGGATGTCCTTGCTGCCATTCAGATTATTAGAGGTATCAATAAGATCAATCTTCAACACCTGTCCCACCTTGATAGATGGAAAACTAATCTCTCATCTTGGAGGATATTTATTCAAACCATTGGCCAAAAGAAGGCTAAGGATTATAGATTTGTGGAAAAGCATTTATCTTCTGACCTTCAAATTGCTAAAAATAACATCCAAAAAGATTCTGCTAACATTGATCTCCTTTCTCAGGTTATGGCTGCTAAGGATGCTCTTAGGAAGCACCAGCAGGTTAAGATTTGTGGCGCTAAAATTAGATCGCAGGCTCATTGGCTCCAATATGGAGACAGGGGCTCAAAATTCTTTTTCAATCTCCTTAAGCATAAACACAATAAAGATTCCATTGATAAACTCTCAATTGAGAACCAGGACATCTCGGACCCTGAGACTATTATCCAGGCTTTTGCTGATTATTACAAGAAGCTTTTTGCTTCTAAGGACTCCACTAAAGCCGAGGCTATTAGGAACAACTGTAGAGCTTTGATTCCCAATAAGTTGGATTTATTGGATATTGCTGATCTTTCTAAAGACATTTCTATTGATGAGATTGAGAAAGCTATCAAGGCCCTTAATAATGATAAGGCCCCTAGCCCGGACGGTTTTCCTGTTGAATTCTATAAAGCTAACATTAATTGGATATGTAAGGACCTTCATGAGATATACTCTGAGGCCTTGTCTAATGGCACCTTAGGTCCAGATATCAATAGGGGTATCATTAAACTCCTCCCTAAGGATGGTGACAAGTCTCTCATCAAAAACTGGAGACCGATTACGCTTCTTAATGTTTCCTATAAGATTTTGGCTAAAATTATGGCGCTCAGATTGGTTAATATTCTTCCTAAATTTGTTAATGATACCCAGACTGGGTTCATCAAAGGTAGATATATTCTCGAGAATCTTATCACTAGTTGGGAAGCCATGGAGTGGTCTAAATGCTCCCATCAAAACTCTGCCATGCTTCTTGATTTTGAAAAGGCCTACGATAGGGTGGAGTGGAAATTTATTATTATGATGCTGGAAGCCTTTGGCTTTCCTCCCTTTTTTTGCAACATGGTTAAGGTTCTTCTGAATGATGCTTTAGCTCAGGTTGAAGTTAATGGTGCCCTCTCTGCTTCCTTTTCTCTTGGGAGATCCATCAGACAGGGGTGCCCTTTGGCCCCCTCCCTGTTTGTGATTGCCTCGGAAGCTCTCTACTATATCATCAGAGATAATTCTTTTTCTTCTGAAGTTAGAGGTATTTACCTCCCCAATGATGATGAGCTCATAAACTGTCAATTTGTGGATGATACCGCCCTGTTCTTTGAGCTTTCAGAAAGTAATTTTAAAGCCATGCAAGATAAGCTTACTCTATTTTGTTCCATCTCTGGTGCCCAGATTTCTGAAGCGAAATCCATTTGTTTGGGCTGGGAAGAGAAGCCTCCCTGCTGGTTCTCTCAATACAATTTTCAATGGGGGGGGGCCAAAAAAATCACTAGATACCTCGGTATCCCTTTTTCGGTGGAACCTGCCCTTAGAGACATGTGGTCCTGGGTTAAAGAGAAGATTGATAAAAAACTAAATAAATGGCACAACAGGACCTTGTCTCTGGCTGGCAGGGTTCAGGTGTGTCAAAAAATATTGTCATCTTATACTATTTATTATTCTTCTGCCTGGTTGTTTAACAACTATCAGATTACGGAAATTCAAAAGGCTATCAGGCAGTTCCTCTGGTCTGATGGTAAAAGAAACAATAAGATTCATTCTGTTAAGTGGGCTTGGTGCCACACTGACAAGATCCTTGGGGGACTTGGGCTAAAGGATCTTAAAATTTAGGGTATTGCCCTATCCGCTAAGTGGATCTTTCAATCCATGGAGGGTGACAGTCCTTGGAAGGTGCTGGTTAGACATAATATTGAGAGGGGTGTTCCTAAGAAAGCTAGATCTTGGAATAACCTCCCCTTCTGTGACCTTATAATTGGCAATTTTCCTATCTTGGTTCAAGGTTCTACGGTGTTCAAATCTATCTGGAAGGCTTGGGATCATGTTAGAAATTTCATCACTAACAAGGACTTCCACAATAACAGTCAGCTCCATGGTGAAAGATCCATCTGGTGGAATCTTCACCTTAATGGTAAACCTTTAGCCCTCTCCCAAGGGTGCTTTGCCAGACTATGGGCTAAGAAGGGTTTAAGGCAATTAATTGACCTCTTTGAGAAAAATCATCTTATCCCTTGGGATGAGCTTAAAAGAAAATTTGACATCTCGGACTCTCAAAAGAAAACTTACAACATGATTGTTCAAGCTTCTAGTAATCTTCCTACTTTGTGCAATGTTGACTCTCATAGGCATTTAAAATGTAAGTGGCCTGATGGAGTTATTACGGCTAATCTTAAGGCTAAGAATATTTACAAAATTATTGATCAAAACACTGATATTATTGACCATGTTAATGTTGTCTGGTATTCTTCTTTTGATGCTGATGTTTGGAAAAAATACTTTGACATTTTGTGGAACAACTATGTTGAACCTAAGATTAGATGTTTCAAATGGTTAGTTTTGTTGGATAAACTTCCTATTAAAAAAGATTTCTCTAATGTTGATATATGCAGTATGTGCAGACTTCCTGAAACTGGCAGACATATTCTTTTTTATTGTATTTTTGCTAAAGAGATATGGAACATGTTTGGCATTATTTATCCTCTTAATGTGAATATTCTCAGTATTGTTACTGGTCATATTTCTGGTCTTCCTAATGATACCAATTTATTCTGGAATATGTTGTCTTCTAACATTCTTTGGCAGATCTGGAAGTGCAGGAACGAGAAAAGGTACCAAGGTAAGCTGAGGGTTCTTACTGAGTTTTTTCAAAAACTCACATATTTTAAAATTTTCTTGCAAGTCCATGCGACTATGATGATCGATAGGAATAAGCTGAGAAGGTTCCTCCATGATGGGCATGCTACATTTTTCTTATATGAGCTGAAACATGGTTACCAGTGGCGAAGAACTTTGGATGATTTGCAGGCCTTTGAGCAAGCCTGCATAAGATTGAACAAAGAAGTCAGAAAGAACGGGAATGCCAGAAAGGAAGAGCTCTTCATGTTGACCTAGATTCAAGAATGTAAGAATATAGTCTGGATGGAGGGTCCTTTAGGTTGGACAGCATGGATGGATGTCCATTATGATGTTCTCAGTTAGTTGATGTATCTCTCCTTCTTTTTGTTCTAATGTACAGTTGATTCTTCTTCTCTGTGGTGAGGCTTGGCCTCCTTGTTGATATTCACTGTGACTTCTCCGTTATTTTTTGTATTTTGATCTCCTTATATCTAATAGAAAAAAGATCATTTAGATTTTATTATTTATGGGTTAATTTAATGTTAAATCATATTCAATTTATTTATGAAATATTTATACTTAATTATTTTGTAATAATGAATTATTCATTTATAATGAGAATTTATTTATAATTATGAATGAACATATTTGTCATATCAACTAAATTTTTTTCTATATGAGAATCAAGTTCATCAATGTTATTATAATCTCTCCTTATTGGTTGGGGCTATAATTAACTTCAATTTACAATATACATTTTTAGAAGGTGGTCCAATCACATAAGATTTAACACATTTTTCTTTCACCATTTTATAATTTATGAACTTTCATCAAACTTGATTTTATAGAAACATAATAAAAACTTGTAATTTATCTCACACATTTTTTTCCCTTTTATCAAATCAAATGAATTTAATTCTTGATATTTACATCCTTGCTAAATATGTACCTCCAATGTTTACTTGTTCTGATTAGATATAAACAAACATATATATATTTTAATAATTTTAATTCATATGAACCTATAAATGTTGTTATAATGATACATGCTTCTGTAAAAATGTATATAAATCTAATATAGATTATAAATATATAATACTTACACTTCAATTATTTACACTTTTAAAAATATATATGTAACAAATTAATTCCAATTGAAAAGTTTCTAGCTTATGATTGAACAAATAAGAACTTCGTATCATTACTTACACGTTTGTACGTACGTTGTATGGTGACACGTTTGCAATTCTTTACGTATTTCTCAACAAATTTTATTTTAAATATACGAGCTTTAAAAAACATTCTTGTGTAAAAGGATTTATGTAAAGCTCTATAGTTCCGTATTATTCCTTATCTCAAATTCACGCCAGCCGGAGGCATGGAAAAAAGTCATGTTGAAATTTCATGATTGCGCGGCTACAATCATTGCAATTCACGGTAAAGTAAAGAGGAATATTAAATAGTTAAAACGTGCTTGTAGATTAAATTCAGATTCTTCCTTATCCTTATGTGTACTCTGAGTTATAATAATCAATAATTCTATAGTTCTTTTATCAATTATAAAATTAAATCTTGGAGAACTCTTTTTCCATATATTATATAATATAATAAGCTAGTAGTTGTGTTGTTGTGACCACCAAAGTTCAAACTTTCATTGGATCATTGTTATCATGGAGTGGTTTGTTCACTCTATACAAAAGCATTTCATAAGAAATGCTAGCTTTTTAAATCAAAATATTTTATATCATCTTAATTATTTCTTAAAAATAGAATGACAAATACAACTTTTATTATGTCAATTAGATTTAGAGTGCATATGCCAAGAACACAAAATAAATTAACCTCAACATGCTACTAAATTTACTGAATAATTTTTTTTTAAAAAGTTTACAAACAATAATGAATAATTTTTTTATTAATATTAAATTCAATCTCATGTCTCATATTTTTATGTTGTAATTTAGTGCTCACATGAGTTTCACAAATTGAAATGATATTGACAATTAGAATCAAATTATAAAATATACATTGAAAAGAAATACAAGATTTTTATTTTGTGTACATTTTATGTATATCAAATAATAAATTATAATTTCATGTATTTTTTTTAATATGCAATTAAGGAAAAAATTATATGTAATTAAGAGAAAAAAGGTAGGTTTACAAATGAATCGAAATATTTATTTATGAACATTAATTTCAATCTACTTTTATTGTTATTTAGTGCTCCTAGATGAATAATATCAAAAATTAGAATCAAACATTAAAATATGTATTGAAAAGAATATACAATATTTTAATTTTGTGTATATTTTATATATATTAAAGAATAAATTATAATTTTATGTATATTAAAGAGGTAGCTTTTTAGATTTTTGGATGAAGAAATGAAATATTTACAAACTAATATAAGTTTCAATCTCAAGGGTCTAATATTTTAATTTAGTGGTGAGATGAATTGGCCAAAAAATTGGAATCAAATTTTTAAAAATTCCAAATTCATGTACTTTTTTATATATGTAATTAAGCTAAAAGAGGTAAATTTTTAGATTTTTTGGATAAAAAAATGAAGTATTTTCTTCTTTATTTCTATTTGTATTCTTAGAAATAATAAAATTTTTAGTTTCATATGTAATATTTTTAATGCTATTGTAATTTAGTACTGAGATGAATTTCACAAATTGAAATATATCAAAAATTAGAATCACAATTTAAAAAATTATAATTTAATGTACTTTTTTATATGTAATTAAGGAAAAAGAGGTAAATTTTTAATTTTTTGAATAAATAAAATAAATTATTCATCCATGAAACAATATGTTTTACCTTTCTTAATTTTAGTTTCATGTCTAATATTTTTTGTGCTACTGTAATTTAGTGCTGAGATGAATTCCACAAATTGAAATGTATAAAAAGTTAGAATCACACTTTAAAAAATTCTAATTTAATGTACTTTTTATATGTAATTAAGGAAAAAAAGTAAATTTTTAGATTTTGGGATGAATAAAATAAATTATTCATGCATGAAACAATATGTTTTATCATTTTTTGTCACACATCAAAATTAGAAAGAAATATATAAAAATTAATTTTAACTTTTTATTTTTATTTTTGTTATTTTTTATTTTTTAAGCTTATTTGTTTATTGAGATTTGAAAAAATAAGAATGATTTCAATAAAACAAAAAGGAGGTTTTTCCTTAAGAATTGGTTGTGCAATCTTTTTTCTAATGAAGATTATTTTTTAATTCATCTATAAATCATAAGACACGAGCTTTCCAAAAGTGTGTAAAAATGTATGAAAGAATTTAACTATATGCTATTATAAAACGATATTATAAATGATATAATTTTAAAATAAAAATAATGATAACATTTAAATAAATAAAAATAAATTTTTGTGAAAAAAAATCATATTCTTTATTTTCTATATATGAATTTGAATTTTTTATATCTTACTTTTACAAGAGAATATATTCTAAATAGTGGAACATTGAGGGATAATAGAATTTAACTTCCATAAAAGGAGTCTTAAATAGAAAATGACCAAGGTAGGATGATGGATGGTAGTCTTGTTGTGGGGTGCCACCCATATCTCTCTTTAGTACTAAAATGTCATGATTAATATTATTGGGGCACTATTTTTCACTTTATCACAAATAATCATTTTTTCCTTTTTGATGGTGGAATGACTCAGTCCATTAGTAAAAATAAAAATATGTGAAAATAAATAATATATATAATTACAAAATTTGAAACTTCACATCACCAATCAAATTGCTAATAGAAATCATAAAATTAATAAGATAATATGTTATGAAATATTTATACTTAGGCTATTTGGACTGCATTTTTTATTTTTTGGAGGGTGAAATGACTCAACCTACTAGTAAAAATAAAAATATATATAATTACAAGATTTGAAACTTCATACCACCAATTAAATTGCTAATGCAAATTTTAATATCATGTATCTTATTACCTTAATAATAATACAATTTCCATTAGCAATTTGATTGGTGATGTGAAGTTTCCAATCTTGTAATTATATATATTTTTATTTTTACATATCTTTTTTTATAGAGTGGGTTGAGTCATTCCACCACCAAAAAAAGGGTCTATTTATCATCCGAATAGCTCAAATATGACAAGGTGAAAAATGGTGCACTAACAATATTATTTATTAAAATTCTATTTTAGTACCATGGAGGAGGCGAACACAACCAAGAAGACAAATGTGGAAATGAGTTACACTGGTTCTGGGTTGGTTGGAAAATTTAAGTTCCAAATTGCCTAGCTAGAACACACTGTGGCCCATTTAAAGGGACTTGGAAACTACGAACAAGAGACTGACGAACAAGTTTTCATTGAAGATTATGCATGCATCCTCCACCACTCTTTGCTCGTTGAATGAGAAGGCCTCTGAGCACCCTAGGGAACTTTTCAAATTCGTGCAAGAGGAGTGGGCGGATGTGGTGCTATCCAAATGTCTATGGAAAGGAAACTGAACCCGGTTAGGGTTGGGGTTTTTTGGGATGCTCCGTCTAGCCCGCTAAGCTATGTTTTCTCTTTAGACTATAGTTTATTTTCTAAGTTAAAGATAAGATCTTTCTACCCTGTGAGGCATGATGATTTTTTTTTTAAATTATGCTTCTTTGAACTTGGGTTCTTTCATTACTGTTATGACTGTGGATTTTCGTTGTTGGTGCCCTCATTCTTTGTTATGATTTTTGATAGAGGTAAACTGATGAATACTGTTAAATGTCTGCTACTCTATTTTGTGGTTAATTTGTTGTTAACTCACATCTAGAGTGTTGTTATTGTGTCATGGGTCAACACCCTCTTGCTGCTGCTTCTTTCAAAAACATAAAAATAAGAATATTAGACATATACTATTCTTTCTAGTAGGAAAAATAATTTGAGAAACATATTTGACCTTGCTCGACTAAATTTTGCCTATAAATAATGACGCTCTTTACATTTATTTATCATCTAAAAGTTCTTTAAAAAAAATTTGCACTTGTGGCATTGTTGAATTTTTTAAGTAGGCCTCTTGTCCAACAAGTGGGAGTCTCTGCTTGCCTAATTTTTTGCATGCAGATTTCACTTCACAAGTTTTTTTTCTTTTTCCTAATTATTAAACTAACCAGCAATAGATAGTCTTAACTAACTACCTTTAACATTATGTTGAAAAGTATGATATTAATCTTATTAGTACAGAAAGAAGAGAAGATTATGATGTTGTTCATATTATGAAATTGTTGTTATTGCAGATAGATGGCAGTTATATAGGTTCTAATTTTGCTAAAGAAATAATACTATGATGAAGAATTGGATATTTTTATAGAGATAAGGCAGTGAGTGATTGTCGGGCATGGAGTATTACTTTTGATTGTCAATGTAGCTCAGTGCACACGCCAAATCCACATTTTCACGATACAAGATTTACAAGATTTAATGACATCAAAAAAATATACTACATTTATTTTAAGGGCCCGTTTGTTTGGGGAATATGGATTTGGCCCAAAACCTTATTATCTCATAATAAGGTTTTGAGATTCTGGTTTTGCATTTTCTGGTTTTGCATTGGACTATTTGGTTGACTAGGAAGATGAGAAAGTTTTAGGAAGATGAGCCAATTTTGGGAAATGAGCCAATAAAATACCATAACCAGGTTTTCAAATGAATTCCACCTTTTAGTTGGAAGTTGCAAATCCTTGTTTTGGAGGCAAAATTGGAAGATCAAAATTATATTATGGTTTTCACATTTTCCAATGTAAGCAACCAAATGAAGGATTTGGAGTCAAAACTAGGTTTTCTCTCCCAAATTCCAATTCCACCCCTCAAACAAACGGGCCAAAGGACTAGCACAAAGCGGACCGTGTGTTTAGTTGAAGGGAAATATTGCCAGGTTTTTACTAAGTGGGGGCTTGACTCGTGACGTATATGTTATGGATATTAAACAAGTTCAAATAATTTTGTTCAGAAAAAGACTTGTAAATAAACTAGTAATTACATCTGGGTGGCAATGGTTATGTCTATGTGGAAGATGAATTAAGAAGTTTTTAATTTAATTTAATTTTTTTGTGGTGTACAAATGATGTGATTGTAATAAAGTTATCAATGGAGATGTTATAGTTTTGAAAATCAATTATACATTTATTGAACTCAAATTATGAAAAATATCTAAAGAAAATGCTATGTTTGCAAATGGGGGAATATAAAGTGGAGGAAATGGTTTAATTATATTTACCAAGAGTTTAGCAAAAATTTTGTATAGTGTTACAAAGATTAATGGGGCGAAACTCTCCCATTTTGTTATGTCCACTTTTTTTAGGAACAAGGATAATATAAGTATTATTAGCCTCTTTTAGAAACCCCTATAAGAAAAAAAATCCTTCACTGCCAAGAAGATATTAGGATCAATGATATCCCAAAACTTTTGAAAGAAAAAAGGGGGAAAACCATTTGACCCCAGAGCCTTGAATGAACTAACGGGGAAGACCACATTTATAACTTCATCATCTCAGATATTATTACCCATAGCCTTGACATCCTCAAGAGAATGTGATTTAGGAATATTTCCCAAGAAAGAATCAATAATCTAAGTAGCACGGGTCATTCACATGAGAAAGGTTCAAAATAGAGCAAAAAAGGTTGATAGCTTTTGAAATAATATCCTCTTCTTTATTGTAGATAGTGCCATCTGGGCCAAATAACTCTTTGATTGTATTCATCTTTATTAATGGAAGAATTTTATATTACAATCTCCCTCTTTGATCTATAGACCGTAGATATTTATTTCCAAAAAACCTCCTCATTGAAACTAATGTTGTGTAGTTTTGAAATCATCTCTTTCTCTTTTAGTTCAATCTCAAGGTTAGAGCCAACTCTTTTGATTTGCTACTAAACCTCCAAAATCTTGACTTTTAAAAGTTTTTTTTCAAAGATATTACCAAAGGAGTATTTTCTCCATTCTCTCACCTTGGCCTTAAGTAGCTTCAACATTTTGATCACTCTAAACATAACCATCCCTTGCATATCATAATTCTACCAATGAGTAATAAAGTCTTTAAAATCTTACTAATTAAGGAGAATGGGACTATGATCTGAAGCAACTCGAATAAGGAAAGATAGGTTGCAGTTGTCATAAATATGCCAACATGAATAAATGAAGCAATGATCTATGAAGACTTGAATAATATTTTTCCCAGATCACATGTTAGACCAAGTGAAGCATTTTACAGTCATCTCCAAATCTAGAAGACTATTAGAAATAAGATCATGAAGGTCATGCATACTATTAGAGAAATCTGGAGAACCCCATTTTTTCTCTAAGAAGTACAAGGGAGTATTGAAATCCCTTATCACCATCCAATTAAAATCATTGAAGGAGGCATGATCACTCAACAAAGACAACCATAGACCTCACTCCTCAAACACTGGTTTTTGGGAGCATAAACATTAGAGAGAAACCAATGAATAAAATAATTCTCATCCTTGAAGAAAATATTTTGAACATTTTTATTTTGAGAGTGAAGGGTACCAATTAGGTTATGGGGTTTCCACATCGCAACAAGACCTCCCAAGTCCCCCTCGACATAGATAAATGAGTTAGAAAAAGGCCAATACCTTTATAGAATTATTCTCTAGATATTTTGATTTCCTAAAGAAGAAGAATATCAAGCTTTAAATCTTTGGTTAAATTTTTAACTAAATCTAATTTTGAGGACCATTTAGTCCTCTTTCAAGGAGAGAATAATCTAATTTTGAGGACCATTTAGTCCTCTTTCAAGGAGAGAATAATCATTTTTTTATCTTCCCAGAGTAGGATTTCTCCAAGGTACTTTGGCTACCATTGGCCGCATCTTTGGCTATTGTAGATTCTCTAATCTCTTTGGAAGATCTACCAACTGTTGAATTACCAACATGAGTTGTCCTTTGAACCTTCATCTAAAATTATTGAGCACTTATAAATTGAATTTCTTTTTTCTTGATAAAATGGATTCGACTAAAAATTCCAAACCCATGGATCAGAGAATGCTCAGATACTAACTAATATGAAAAGAAAAAGAAAACCAATAGTCAGAGATTAAATCTATAAGGAAAATACCATAAGTTCTACAAAAACAATGGACAATAATCTCTGCAATAAATCAACTAAAAAATTGCAATCTCCACTATGCCTCCATGTGGAAGAGACTACAAATATATAGACATTAATATGTCTAAGATAAAGGATCAAGAAATATTTTCCAAATCTTAGGTTGAGATGTAAAATTGATAATTGCAATTGATCGTACAAAGAAGTGCTATTGTATACCGTATCAATTGAAAGGAGTGTAATGTTTTACATAGAGATAGTTGTAAAATGATTGACTGACAGTATTTATGTCTAGGTATAATTTTTGTGATCATACAATGTGATGGGTATGGAGTCTTACTTTGGATTGTGAGAGAGGCTCAGTATGTTGAAAGTAATTGTAGACAAATCAATTAAAAATAGAATCTAGAGAATAAAAGATTAAAATACATAGAGACAAAGACATAGCGTTTATAGTGGTTTATTCTGAAAGAACTACATCCACTCTTCAAGCAGGGACATATCAGATTTATTATCACAGTTGAATATCCAGTTACAATAGCTTCATATATTATATTTATTTGGGCATCGCAGTCAAAGTGGAAGAGGAAATGGTTTGGGCATCCTGCGAAAT
The DNA here is from genome assembly GCA_027943335.1 of Chamaecyparis obtusa. Taxonomy (NCBI): domain Eukaryota; kingdom Viridiplantae; phylum Streptophyta; class Pinopsida; order Cupressales; family Cupressaceae; genus Chamaecyparis; species Chamaecyparis obtusa. The sequence continues at coordinate 166,151 of BSBK01003474.1, read as the reverse complement.
AGGCAGAGCAGAAGGATTGGCCTTCATAGACTCTAACAGTGTTTTCAGGAGGTAGAACCATTATAAATCTCCCGCTTGAAGTCCAATCAATTATGCGATATGAATTTCATCATGATATCCCCCATTTGGTGCTTATGGCTATGTTGTCACAATGCCAAGAGAAGTTCTACAAAATTTAAACTTCTCTCGTGGTACAACCTCGGTGAACGCATTAGCTGGATTGACCTTTGTATCAATCTTCTCTAACTGTAATCTTCCCTCTTCAAGAGCATTACAGATGAAGTGAAATCTGGTTTCTATATGCTTTGTGTGACTATGGAAAGCTGAATTTTTAGCCAAATGAAGAGCGTTGTTGCTATCAAAGAATAGAGTAAAGGAAGATTGTTTAAACCCCAACTCTCCAAACAATCGATGTAACCATATCATCTCTTTAGCTACCTCATTGAGAGCAATGTATTCAGCCTTGGTAGAGGAAAGAGCAACCACTTGTTGCTTCTGAGAAGTCCAGCTAATCGTTGCCCCGGTAAAAGTAAATATATAGCCTGTTGTTGACCTCCTTGTATCTAAATCTCCAGCCATATAAGAATCAATATATCTGCAAATATAAGGGGCCTTACTGTTAAAACATAAAACATGAGAGGAAGTGCCTCTCAAGTACCGAAGAGAAAATTGAACTGCTTGCCAATGAGTTTTACCTAGATTACTCATAAAACCACTAACAACTCCCACTACATGAGCAATGTCTGGACATGTGCTAACCATGGAATACATTAAACTCCCAACTGCTAAAGAATAAGGAATACCAGCCATCTCATGTTTTTCATCCTGAGTGGAAGGACACATTTTTGAAGACAGTAGAAAGTGATCAGCCAATGGAGTGGCAACCGATTTTGCACTTGACATATTAAATTTTTCTAAAACTTTAAGAATGTGTTTTTCTTGAGATAACTTAATTTCTCTCTTATGCCTATCTCAGATTATATCCATCCCAAGAATATGTTAGAAAGTAAAGTCCACCAAGATAACTGAGAGGGGGGGGTGAATCAGTTATCAGATAATTATAACTTTTATCATCTTCAACAACATTAAACCATATAAACAATATAATTACCAACCATAGAAAGCTATTCATAATAACACAATGACACAAGACATGTTGACTAGGGAACCTCTTGATCAAAGAGTAAACCCCGGTGGGAATGATGCCCACAAAAGATGCACTAATATGAATATTCCTTGTGAAAGGATGGACTCTGTTAGGATTCTTATGAAATACATTCAATACATATGAATCCCTGTTAAAAGATTCTAACCCTGTTAAGAGTTATGGAAGACAGAAGGACCCACTGCCCAAACAACTTCAAGATAAGATCACTGAACACACTGTTCAAATAATCTTTGTATTACTCAATAGAATAATATGTTACCTCTTCTCTAACTATGCCAAACCACACTCACTGTTACACCAGATCTCAATTTCAGATCTCTGTACCTCGCATGTCTTCCTTCACAACTTCGCTTTCATACTTAGCTCTTTTCTTCACTTCATGCATACAACATCACACACAACCACCACTACAAGTAAATACATTCCTTCCTTTATATCACACTCAAATAATTACAAATGAGTCGGCATACAATTACAACATAAAAGTTTCCACATGCTACATCAAAATTACATAAAACTGTCAGCTTCCAAATACAATAAATCTTTACTCATGTGACCTCAAAGTTTGTGCTATCATCCACATCACTATCAATGTGTCTTCAACTTCCCTTTAACTACGCAAAACTAGATTCCATCCCGATTAGGAGATATCATCTGATTTCCACAAACCGCTACTCAGGAACACTACCTGAATACTGCTTCCACAAAAGTGCTCATAACTTCCATGAATAAATGAATTACTATCTGCACTCTTAACCATAGACATATAACATATCAAAGAGTATATCCTCAACATCGAATAGCTCCAACTGCAATAACCCATGTGCACTAATCCAAACTCTGTTTGCTTCTCTGCAAGTCTCTGGTAAATCACTGTGTTGACATCAATGACAATCATAGTCATGAATGCAACAACAACTACTACAGAATGGCTGCCAAACATTTAGCATTCATTCCTAACAGAATCCTCTTCCCTGCCCCTAAATCTTTCATGGCAAAATGAAGAGCCAAATGTGTCTTCAGCTCATGAATGACTCTCATACTGTTACCAGCAGTCAACATATCATCAACATACAATAGCAAGATCACAAAATCACTAGTAGGAAGCTTTTTGTAGTAGACACATGGGTCTAATTTGCAATGAGTAAAACCTTGCTGACCCATGAAGTTATCAAAATTTAAATACGATTGGTGCGGGGCTTGCTTCAACCCATATAGACTCCTCTTTAATCTACAATATAAATGTTCCTGCCCTTATTTTACAAAGCCCCCTAGTTGTTCCATATATAACTCTTCAACAATGTCCCCATGTAAAAATGTTGTTTTGACATTGAGTTGCTCAAGCTCAAGGTTCCATGCTATTGCCATGCCTAGTACCAAATGAATAGTCTGCATTTTAACCACTGGAGAAAAAATCTCATTGAAGTCCATGCCCTTTTGTTGAGAGAATCCCTTCACTACCAATCTGGCCCTGTATCTCTTTCAACCTCCTTCTTCCTCTTTTATGCGATAGACCCATTTATTTTTCAAAACTTTATGGTTTAGCGGAAGAGGAACCAAATCCCAAGTCTGATTTGTGTGTAAAGAATCTAGTTCATCTTTCATGGCATCCATCCAGAACACTAAATTAACATCAGTACATGCTTGTTTAAATGTTTGAGGCTCTGCCTCATCAGAACATAAAGAAAATAATAGTTCATAGTCATCAAACTTCCATGGATGTTTTCTTTCTCTGTTAAACCACTGTAAATTAGAACCTTGTATGATTTCTTGAGCTTGAATATCTCTAGAAGCTTGATCATGATCTATAGTTGGCTCTTGTTGAGCTTGTTGTTCATTACCAGCACTCTGTTTTTGTCCATAACCAAAGGTGATAGGCTCATGAATTTCCTACGGCAAGCAAAAAGGTAGAGGCTGATGTATCATCTTAAAATGGAATCACTTCCATGTTAAGAGCATTTAGCCCTTCGAGTAAGTGGTTTGGGGTCATGGTGAATGCTTTGAATTGATCTTTGCTTGGATCTGGCTTTCTCCCTGCTTTCCACTTCTTCCCTACACTTGATTTCTTCATTCTAGGTGAAATTAGGGTTAGGATCCCGAGGATTCTCCTTAATTTCCCTCTTCCATGGATCTATTTTCTAGGTAGGATTTATAAATAGGTCCTCCTGGCTTTCATCACAGTCATCATATGATTTTATGTCTATCCCTGACATTATGTCCATGTATGATACCATTTCTAGGTTTCTGGACATCCCCGGGACCTCCTGACCTGGCTCTGACTGAATTTGGGCCCAGGGTCAAATTCGAGGTTGATCCTGACTAGGTTAGGATCGAGCTCGAACCTGAATAGGTCAAGATCAAGGTCAAACCTGACTAGGTTAGGTCCAACCTCGATTTTGCCCCCCTCATTCAAATTTCTAGGATTCTGGATTTTCGGGCATCGGGCTTTCGGGATATTTATTTTCCCGCCTCCGGGTTAGCCATTTCGGGTTTCAGGATGGTAAATATTTTAATTGCATTTAATCTAGGTATATTTTCTAAAGGTTAGGACCTAATTAGGATTTAATTCTCCAAGGTGGCCCCTCTAGAGGATTGTGCCCTAGTTCACTATAAAAGGAGGCCTTCCTCTCTCATTTTCACATCCATTATTCATATCTCATCTTCAAGAAATTTCATGATCAAGCTCTCAAGATTTTCTCAAGGTGATCAAGCAAGCATTCCATTCAAGCAAGCATCCATTCAAGCATTCAAGTCCTCTTCTCCATCCAAGTTCTCCATTGAAGATCAAGGATTCAAGCATTCAAGCCATAGAAGGGATTTGGTTCAAGCATTCAAGATTCATCATTCAAACCCTAGATCTAGCCATCATGATGGTGTGATCTTCCTTCAAGATCCCTTGTTCATCTTCCAGATCCATTTCATCCTTCCCTCAAGGTGGATTCCAAGCATACAACCATGCAGGTTTGATTTACATTTATTGATGTTATGTTCAAGCTTTCATATTAACATACTTGATTATATTTCAAATACAATTTGCATATCTATTGAATATCATAGCTTCGTTGTTAGATCTACTTCTACTACTTGCTAGCATTCTCCATTTCAATTTCAATATTAAGATTAATTCCAAACCGGGGTTTGACCAAGGCAAACCCCTCAAACAAACAACAAAAACCTTCATTTTCTTGCAGGTACAAGTGCGGAATTTCGGATCTAAGAGTGAATTTGGATACCCTTTTTGGAAAACTTCTAAGATTTGTGAACAAAATTCGAATCGAACTTCAAATAAACAATGTAGTATTTGACCTTTTATGAGGGTCAAACCCGAGCTGAGCTCATCTTGGAGAAAGATTTATGGGTTTTCTTTGTCTTGGCATTTCCAGTCCAGAACAAGTTTCAAAATTGCTTGAAAGTACACACAGACATCAAAATTTGACATTTTCCAAATCTGCCCTAATTTGAGTTAGTATTTATATTTCAATTACTAAAGACTTCAATTCAACCATAGGGAAACAAAGGGTTATTCTCTCTCTCTCTTCCATAGTCTCCTTAGATTGAGTCGATTGTGTATTAACCTTTTTGGTTGATCAAATTGGATTTCTCCTTTGGGAATTTGGATTTAGGAGTGAATCTCATATTTCCCCCATACAATACACACATACACATTTGAATAGAGGTGATTCCATTTTACTTCTATTCATTTTGGTGAACCCGACAAGCTTACTCTCCTTCATTTTGTAGAATTAGATGCCCTATTGTGTTAGATTTTAGATCCTTTCTTGCATTTAGATTAGATCTAGTTTATGCTCTTGCATTTTAAAATTCAAAAATCCAAAAAAATCTATATAATCAATAAAATCGAAAAATATTTCTTGCATTCCATTTTCTATGGCGACTATTAAGATGCTTTGGTGTGTAATTATGTTCTTCATTACTCTTCTTTTAGCATCTCTTTATCATACCTATGATATTTATGAAAGTATTATTCACTTCATTATGTTGATGATCCTTCACTTTTCTCTTGCTTATGCTTTTGTGAAGTTGACCAACACTAATCTATCTACATTTAAAACCTCCATTAAAGATCTATGTGGTAGCCTTATTAATCTTTTGGATTATGTGAAGAATTTGGTAGATGATACACCATCTCCTAATCTTCCTAATCCTAATCCTATCAACCCTAATCCTAATCCTATCAATCCTAATCTTAATCCTATCAATCCTAATCCTAATCTTCCTAATCCTAATCTGATACCTAATTCTCCATCTGTTCATTCTCGCTCTTCCCATACTTATGATGGGATTCAAGCTATAGTTCAGGATGCGGATGTGCAAGATTTCTTTGATTTACCTTCTCCTCTGATTCATGATGATATTAAAGGAAAGGGTAAAGAAACTTCTTTCAAACCTATTATCCCACGTTATGCAACCTTTACTCATGAGCATGATAAACAATCACCTCCTGTAGAAGCTTTACATAATATGTATACTACTAGATATAATATGGTGACTAAACAAGGTTATAAAGGTTTAGGGCTTGGAGTTAATTAGCATGGTATTAGGTTTCCAATTCATATACCCCTAAAACCGAATAGGTATGGTGTTGGTTGTTCAAAATCTCAAGTTAAGGTAGGTGATGCTAAACATTGTCCTCCTCTCCCCACATCTATCTTAGATAACTCTGCTACTCATCAAGAAATTGCTAAAAAGGTATATGTTGAGCTAATGAATTCCAAGAAAGAAATCTTTAGACCTATGCCGATAGATGCTCTATACAAATATAAATGTCCTTTCCATTATAGTAACAAACATTTACTTGCTGATTGTAAACATTTCAAGTTATATGTTAGAGAAAGAGCTGCTTTAGGAATTATATCTCACTCTCGTGCAATTTTATAATTCCTTCATAATTTTGATATAGGGGATTCCCCTCCTTTAGATATAATGTAGATGTTCTTTTCCTCTTGTCTCATGACTGGGGGGCAAGAGGTGTATCTTCATCCAGTCTCCAAGGATCCATTAGGTCTTTTATTGGGGCTTAATTGGTATTCTTTCCCTCATATTTTTCTATGGCTTTGCATTATGTTTTTAATCATCCATGAAATCTATCCTTTTCTTTTCAAGATATCTTTTCTAAGACATTTTTTTTGCAAAGGTATCCCTTGTCTTTATCTGGGGGGCAATGTACCTCTTTCTTTCTCTTTGTCTAGGGAGCTGCTTTCCTTAGCTTAGTGGTATTTGTTTATATTGTAATATTATTTCAACATATTGACAGATGGTTTGACTATGGATAACCTAAACTTATATGAGAAGTTGTTATCCTAAGTCATCACTTCTTCTCTATGTTGAAAATTATATTCTTTATAAACTCTCACCCTTGCTTTGGTGTTAAAGTTGTTTCCCTCATTCCAAAGATTCCTCTTCCTCTTGTTTGCAGGGGGTTTGATGATTGAATCTTTTTTCCTGCTTTTGAAAGATGATATTTTGTCTAAAGCACTCCTCATTGGTACGGGGTCTTGTTGATAAGATCTCTTTCTTTGAGGATCCTTTTCCATAAGTGACATATCCTTTTCATGATTATCTATATTCTTGGATGTAGGGGTCAATATCCCTCGCTAAGCATATGGTGTACATTGTTGTAAACAAGATATCTCCTTGCCTTGTGAAGTAGGTATCCTCTTCCATCTTTGTTCCTACACTTGGGGGGCAAGGATTCCATCTCCTTCTTTTATGTCTTTCCCGGATGCACCTCTTTCCTTGGGTAAACAGTATTTATCTATTATGTGATATCCAATCATACATGAAAATTATGGTTTGCATTAAGAATCTATGTCCTTGATAATAACCTCTTTTGTTGTTTGACATTGGGTTTCCATGGTTGATATATCTCTCACCTTGGAAACTGAACAGTGTGCTATCCCTCATAAGGGTTACTTTCTTTTCACTTTTTGCACGATATCTCTTTACATTTGTCCCTTCCATGGCCTCATAGGAGCTGTGACCTTCTTGGCTTGGACTGGGTGTTGATTGAGGATATTGTCTTGATGCTGAAGAAGGCTTTATCCTTGTTCCTTTCTTTCCTTAACATGTCAAAAAAGTATGTTTTTTTCCATCTTAAGGAGGGGGGCATATATAGGGTCTCCCTTGTACTATAGTTTTTTTTATTTTTACATGCTAAATCTTGGAAGGTAACGCACATAAGTTGCTAAATCCTAAAAAGACACGCATTTTTATGCTAAATGTTCCTAAGGTAATGCACATAAGTTGCTAAATCCTTAGGAGACACGCATTTTTCAATTTTTCAATATGCTAAATCCTCTGAAGGTAATGCACATAAGTTGCTAAATCCTGAAGGGACACACATTTCCAATTTCAAATATGCTAAATCTTGGAAGGTAACGCACATAAGTTGCTAAATCCTGAAAAGACACGCACCTATATCCTAAATCTTCTAAAGGTAACGCACATAAGTTGCTAAATCTTGAGGAGACACACATTTTATATTCATAGTGATACAAGAAGGTGGATCTATGGATATTCCAGAAGCCGTCAAAAGACGCATTATATTTGCAAGCATAGTTTATGGATGAACCTCTTGGGCTCTCCCTCTAGGGTGATTCACGGTAAGGTGGGCATCTTACTGGGTGAGCTAATCACTTTCTCTTTTCTCTCTTTTTGCTTTCATGCTAATAGGATGGGATCATGAAGCTATGTTATTTATAGTGTTGTTCTTGTCTTTCTTATGTAAACATTTATGCTTTTATGACAGATTTCCAAATATGATATTAGTATGAGAAATATTTATTCGTGAGGTTTCTTATGCTAATTGATTTGGGTTGTTTAGTACTAACCCTTATTCTTTTGATACCCTCATGCATGTATGTCGAGTTAGAATCCTTAGTCTGGGGGCTTGTGTCCTTAGCTAAGTGTTATTTTATCTCTTTATGAATCCACTAGGATCTTCTCTTTCTTCTCCTTTACCAAGAGTTTGCATCGAGTCCATACTCTTGCTAAAGTGGGGGCTTAATGTATCATCTTAAAATGGATGCACTTCCATGTTAAGAGCATTTAGCCCTCCGAGTAAGTGGTTTGGGGTCATGGTGAACACTTTGAATTGATCTTTGCTTGGATTTGGCTTTCTCCCCACTTTTCGCTTCTTCCCTGCACTTGATTTCTTCATTCTAAGTGAAATTAGGGTTAGGATCTCGAGGATTCTCCTTAATTTCCCTCTTCCATGGCTCTATTTTCTAGGTAGGATTTAGAAATAGGTCCTCCTGGCTTTCATCACAATCATCATAGGATTTTATGTCTATCCTTGACATTTTGTCCCTGTCTGATATCATTTCTAGGTTTTTGGACATCCTCGGAACCTCCTGACCTGGCTCTGACTGAATCTAGGCCCAGGGTCAAATTCGAGGTTGATCCTGACTAGGTCAAGATCAAGGTCGAACCTGACTAGGTCAAGATTGAGGTCAAACCTGACTAGGTTAGTCCAACCTCGATTTTGCTCCCCTCATTCAAATTTCCAAAATCTTGGATTTCCGGGCATCGGGCTTTTGGGATATTTATTTTCCCACCTCCGGGTTAGCCATTTTGGGTTTCGGGATGGTAAATCCTTTAATTGCATTTAATCTAGGTATATTTTCTAAAGGTTAGGACCTAATTGGGATTTAATTCTCCAAGAGGTGGCCCCTCTAGAGGATTGTGCCCTAGCTCACTATAAAAGGAGACCTTCCTCTCTCATTTTCACATCCATTATTCATATCTCATCTTCAAGAAATTTCATGATCAAGCTCTCAAGATTTCCTCAAGGTGATCAAGCAAGCATTCCATTCAAGAAAGCATCCATTCAAGCATTCAAGTCCTCTTCTCCATCCAAGTTCTCCATTGAAGATCAAGGATTCAAGCATTCAAGCCATTGAAGGGATTTGGTTCAAGCATTCAAGATTCATCATTCAAACCCTAGATCTAGCCATCATGATGGTGTGATCTTCCTTCAAGATCCTTTGTTCATCTTCAAGATCCATTTCATCCTTCCCTCAAGGTGGATTCCAAGCATACAACCATGGAGGTTTGATTTACATTTATTGATGTTATGTTCAAACTTTCATATTAACATACTTGATTACATTTCAAATATAATTTGCATATCTATTGAATATCATAGCTTCGTTGTTAGATCTACTTCTACTGTACTTGCTAGTATTCTCGATTTCAATTTCAATATTAAGGTTAATTCCAAACCGGGGTTTGACCAAGGCAAACCCCTCAAACAAACAACAAAAACCTTCATTTTCTTACAGGTACAGGTGCGAAATTTTGGATATGAGAGCGAATTTGGATACCCTTTTCGGCAAATTTCCAAGATCTGCGAACATAATTCAAATCGGACTTCAAATAAAGAATGTAGTATTTGACCTTTTATGAGGGTCAAACCCGACCTGAGCTCATCTTGGAGAAAGATTTCTAGGTTTTCTTTGTCTCGACATTTCCAATCCAGAATAGGTTTCAAAATTACCCGAAAGTACACACAGACATTGGAATTTGACATTTTCCAAATCTTCCCTAATTTGAGGTTAGTATTTATATTTCAATTACTAAAGACTTCAATTCAACCATAGGGAAACAAAGGGCTATTCTCTCTCTCTTCCATATTCTCCTTAGATTGATTCGATTGTGTATTAACCTTTTTGGTTGATCAAATTGGATTTCTCCTTTGGGAATTTGGATTTAGGAGTGAATCTCATATTTCCCCCATACAATACACACATACACATTTGAATAGAGGTGATTCCATTTTACTTCTATTCAGCTGCATCCTTTAAAGAGGAGCAACAACATGTGAAGTAATAACAGGGGAAGTGGTTGTCATAAGGGGCTATGTTGGAATGATGCAAGGCAGGGATTGGGTAGTAGTGGTTTGTCCAACAATGCATGAAGGTATAATAGTAGATGGGTGAAATGTAACCCATGGAGCTCTCTGCATATTATTGCCATTGTTAAATAAATTAAATTCCATAGAATCATCAGAAGTAGTGTTCTGATTTTGCAAACCTGAGAAAGACTTCTCATTGAAAACAACATCCCAAATGCGAATAACTTTCTTTGCAATGGGATCCCATAGTCTAAAACCGAAGTGATCTTCACCATACCCCAAAAGCATACATCTCTTGGATTTGAAATCCAATTTTGTTCGCTACTCTTTAGGAACATGCACATAAGCATCACAGCCAAAAATATGCAAATGATTAAATGAAATTCATTTCCCAAGCCACCTCTCTTCCAGAATATCAAAATCAAGATGAGATGAAGGAGCATGATTGATTAAATAAACAACAGTATTACATTCTTCTACCCAAAATTCTTTCCCCAAACTAGCATTAGACAACATACAACGAGCTCTCTCCAAAATAGTTCGATTTAAACCTCTCAGTTGCACCATTTTCTTGAGGTGTATATGGGACTATTTTAATCCTCTGAATACCATGATCTGCACAAAAAATGTAAAACTCCGAAGAGCAATACTCACCACCATTATCTGTTAGTAGACATTTAATTTTCTTGCCAATTTGATTTTCAACCTTTTCCTTGAAAATTTTAAATTTTGTAAATACCTCTGATTTCTTATTCATCATTTAAATCCAGACTTTACAAGTGCAATCATCAAGAAAAGTAACGTAATAATTTGCACCATTGATAGAAGTTACCTCCGTAGGACTGAAAACATCAGAACGAAAGAGCTCTAATGGAGAAGATTTCTTCTCATGACCCATCCGCACAAAACTGGTTCGATTTTATTTTCCATAAAGACAATGTGCACATATCTCCAAATCAATTGATTTAAGGCTCAGAAGTTGATCTCGTTGAAGCATAACTTCAAGACCCGCTTTGCTCATATGACCGAGCCTCTTATGCCAAAGTTCAACATTGCTATCCGCAACTGCCATGGCTACTCCCACTTCACCATTGCACTCTAATGTGTATAAACTTCCAGTTTTCTACTTTTAGCTAAAATTAATTTACCTTTGGACACTTTCCAAGAAGCGAGATCAAAATTGACATTACAACCTTGTGTATATAACTGAATGACTGAAATCAGATTACGCTTAAGTGTAGGAACATGCCTAACATCTTTTAGAACCCATTTACTTCCATTTTTTAGCGACAATGAAATATCCTCTTTGCCGACAATATTACACTCTTTGTTATCCCCAAGAAAAACTTTACCAAACATACCTTCCTGGTAATTTGTGAAAGCACTCCGACATGGAGTAGCATGAAAGGATGCACCAGAATCAAGAACCCATGAGTTTGAATTTGTGTCACCAGCTACAAGTACCAAAGCTCCATCAGTTGCAGCATTAACGTCGTCATTGATAACATTATTTTGAGCCTTCTTGTAATTCAAACATTGCTTCTTTGTGTACCCTGGTTTTCCACAAAACCAACAAGTGCCATTTCTTCCTCTCGATTTCGAGTGATGATTTGATCTACCTCTTCCATTGTTATTATTGTTTCTCCCTCTCTCACGACTTCTACCTCTATTGCTTGTGCTCACAGTTGTTAGAGCATCACCGGAAGAGGGTTCTTGGTGCTTCCTTCGCATGTATTCACTAAGTAGTGTGGCTGCAACTTCATCAAATTTCAGCTTGCTCTTGGCTGCAACTGAAGTGCTCATAGCCATTACTACACCTTCCTAGTTGTTCAGAAGTGAGCATAACAATAAGATTGCCTTTATTTCATCATCTAATGGGATACCAACCGAAGTCAGCTGAGTAACTAATGTATTGAACTCGTTGAAATGATTCGAGATTACTCCTCCTTTCATTTTTAGATTGTATAACTTTTTCATGATAAATACTTTATTTGATGCTAAAGCTATCTCATATAATGAAGATAACTTATCCCACAGCTCTTTTGTTGTTGGCTCTATCGAAACATTGAAGAGCACATTGCTTGATAGAGATAAGAAAATCGTTGCCTTTGCCTTCTAATCGATCTTCAGCCAGTCTTCATCTGATAAAGACCCTTTACCCTTGGTTTTCCCAAGTAATGCGAGTTGTAGATCCTGCTTGATAAGCAAAGATTCTATTTGCACTTTCCATAGCCCGAAGTTCTACCCTACAAAGTTTTTGATCTTCCATTTGTCTACCTCATCCATTCTTCACCGATTTCTAGAAGAATAAAAAATGAGCTTTCCCAGCTCTGATACCAATTGTTGAGAGTAATTGCAGACAAATCAATTCAAAACATAATAGAGAAAAAAATATTAAAATACACAGAGACAAAGACACAATGTTTATAGTGGTTCATTCTGAAAGAACTACATCCACTCTTCAAGAAGGGGCATATCAGATTTATTATCACAGTTGAATATCCAGTTACAGCAGCTTCATATATTATATTTTACATGCACACACAGAATAAACTATATTTGGGCATCGTAGTCAAAGTGGAAGAGGAAACGGTTTGGGCATCCTGCGAAACAGGCAGAGCGGAAGGATTGGCCTTCACAGACTTTGATAGTGTTGTCAGGAGGCAGAGCCGTTACACAGTATACATTAGATCATCCATGATAAAAATAAATAAAGTAGAATTGTATACTAACTTTGTTTTAGGGAAGCAACACTGTATGTGCCGGGTATGGTGTTAATTTATGTTTATCCAAACATGAATGCACCTTTATTGTCTTTGTAAAACATTCTCTAGTAGTATGGTGATGAACGGTCCATTTTTGCAGTTTATAACTGTTGTAATTTGCATTTATTTAATGAAAATTATTTGAACTTATAGGATAACAATTATGATTCACTTGCTCAACTTACTCGATAAAATTTAAATTTTGTATCATCAAAATATTAAGTCTCCTTACTTATAGAACAATCTCACATCATTTGACAATAAAATATTTATTTATTTAAAAAAAGTGCTAAGTCATTAAATTTTAATTCAAAAGAAGCAGAGTACATAGTTTTTAGATGGGAGATCACAAACTTGAAATGAACCTTCCTTCCATCCACAAACTTAAAACAAAAGTATAAAATCCAACCCCAAAAATGTTTAATTGGTCATCAATAGGAACATGGAATACAAAAACTACACACAATTTTTTTAAATATAAATTATAAATTAAATTTATTAGTTTTACATATAAATATATTTAATTTAAAAATTATTAAATAAATTAATATCAATTTTCTTTTCATCCCCCAAATACATTTGAGAACAAAAATGACACCCTCGACATCATTATAGGCTAAGACAAGTTCACCTCAAAAACAACAATCACTTCAATACATATTGTAGCCATATTTCCATATTCATATCTTGGTCTCTTAAAACTTCTCGTACAAATGAAGAAGCCACGTACAAACTTATATTTCCAAGTCCCAACACCAACACGATTTAAGCACAAATAATACCAACCCAGTTCGAGTGTGAAAACGGTCCGAGCTATTAAGAAAAGTGCCTACTAGACGGTAAAAATAACATAAATAAATGATTATGGTCACTTCATTTTACTCGCCGACACTGAGTTGATTGGAGAATGAATGCACCCAGCTTGACTCCTGACTCTAAACCTCAAGTCAAGTTGACTCCTGAAGTTTAAGTCAAGTTGACTCCTGAAGTTATAGCCAAGTTGACTTGTCATGACTGTCTTGCCCAAGTCAAGTTGACTTTTAACTCTTAAATTCACGTTGATTTTTGCCTCGCAAACGTTTGGAATCTCTGACTAAAATTCTCTAGAGAAGGGAATTCAGATATGAAACCCTGAAAAAATCTAAGATCTTATTCATTACAACTTAACAAAATGTTTATAAGGTATTACAATATGAATTATTTGACTAATATTTTAGTTGGTCTGTTCTGTCTTGTTATATTGTATTTGATTCTTAAGGTTCTAGTTTAGATAGTAAGATGTCAAACGGATTGATAGAAGCCTTTCCACACTTGAGCAGTTGGGTTCTCTTCTGAATGTAAAGTTGAGCCCTATTATTATTATTATTATGAACTTTTTAAGATAATAATAAATAAGATTTTTATAGAAAACAATAAAAAAACTATACTCTATTTGTAAGTGTGAACGGAAAATCCCAGTCTTCTTAATGATAAGACATCCAATATAGACTAACAAACATTCCCTATTGTTATGACAATAATGAAAAGTGATTGCATTAAAAACAGAAGACATGTAAGTGAGGTGTATATACACATGCAAATTTCAAATGGGAACACAGGCTCAACAAGACAGTAAAGTGGGTTTGAAGAATGAGGAATTGACTGTGTAAAAGCGAACCTACCAAATTCATTATGATAAATACATTGCCTCGTACAATTTCTTCAATTTCTTGGAATCTTGGAAGATCAAGAAAAGTATATTTGTCAGTAAAAGTATAGCTCATAATTTTAAAAAAAGATAAATATGATTATTCAACGGTGTGGAAAATCGATAGTTTTAAATGGCCGTACAAATAATATCCGTTCCCTTTTTCTTATTTTAATACCGCGAGAAGTGAAAGTATAGACACAAATAAGTAGCATCGATAGCGTTTAAGATGGTAATTGGAAAAGACAGGTTGCTGCTGTGTGGAAGCCTCAAAATCATCATGATTAGGAAAGAAAATAGTTATGGTGTTATAAGCATGTGTGTGAAGTATGGTAGTGAAACCATATAGTTGCTAGCCTTTTGGCTAAACTATGGTAGTGAAACTCATGTTGTTTCATATTAAGCTTATACGTTCTATAATATTCACACTTTTATTGAGATGAATGGAGCTCATTTCAAAATATTAATTAATATTGAATAATTTGAAGTAGAAATTATGATGATATAATGAAATAAATAGATTAAGATTATTTAGATGTTATGATTTATGGGTGAAGTGAATGTTAAATCACTTTTTATCTATTTATAAAATATTTTTATGTAATTGTTTTAACAATGAATTATCTTTTTTTAACAAAAATTTATTTATAATTAAAAAGAGCATATTTATCAGATCATTAAATCCCTCTTTGTATGAGAAATAAATTACTGCGTCTTGGGGTCATAGTTAACTTAATTCACAATGTATGTTTTAGAAGGTGGTCCCAATCACATAAGACTCAATACAATTTTCTTCTACCATTTGAGAATTTTTAAACTTTCACTAAATTAATTTTACACAAATGTAATTAAAATTGTAAATTTATCTTACTCTTTTTTCATTTTTCTTAAGTCTAATTGGTTTCATTCTTCATATCTACAACTTGATTAAAAATGTTGTTTTGGATTCTTTCTTCTTTATCTAATGCTTGCCTATTACTTAAAATAATATTTTTAATAAGTGAGAGACACATATCTTCTTCTTTCTTTAATAAGTTTACTTCATGTGAATTTCTGAATGTTATTTAGATGACACATGATTTGATAAATACGTATGTAAATTTAATACAGATTATAAATATAAGTTACATATATTATAATTATTTGTACTTTAAAAAAATTATATTTTATAAATTAATTATTTTTGAAAAGTTTTAAACAAATAGGGTTGCAAGCTAAGCTAGCTTAACCTTTGAACTAAAGTAGTACTATGATGGGTGACCTCTAGGAAAGGTCTCTTTGAACATCACATAGATGCAATGAGTGCTATGTATTTCTTCATTCTCATAAGAAATGAGTTCTTCTAAACAAAACTAAAACATGAATAAATGAATTTGACTCAATCGAACTTTGATAATAATATCGTAATTTCATTTACTGTAATATATCCTCTTTATGACAACATAGAACCTATTTATGATAAGAACTTTGTATCATTACTAACACATTTGTACATACGTTACATGATGAAATGTTTGCAAATCTATACGGATATCTCAACAAATTCTATTTTAAGTATACGCGCTTTATAGAACATTCATGTCTAAAAAGATTAATGTAAAGCTCTACACATTCATGTCTAAAAAGATTAATGTAAAGCTCTAAAGTTCCTTATTATTCCTTGTAACCCATCAATCTCAAATTTACGGTAGTACGAAACATGGAATAAAGACATTTTGAAATGGCGGCAGCTATCCTTAAGATAGAACTCACCTCACAAATGAATTTTTTTTTTTTTTTCAAATCTGCGAAAATGAAGAGTTTTTTTCTGAAATTTTTTGGTTGTTTTCGATCCAGAATATGCAGATTATGAAGAATAGATCCTAAAATTTTCCTAAAAGTCTGTTGTGTTTTTAGATTTTTCAAATCTGTACGGCAGTGCATTCCTTCGGGAGCATAGCCGCGTCCTTTTGAAATATCATGATTGCGCGGCCACAATCATTCCATTCACGGTAAAGTAAAGCGGAATATTAAATACTTAAAACGTGTTTGTTGATTAAATTCAAACTCTTCCTTATGCTTCATCAGTGCTCTCACTTAAAATAGTCAATTATTCCAAAGTTCTTTTATTAATTAATGTTCAATTAATTATTTGTTTACTGTATGAAAATTAGTATATCTAAATTATATTTGAAAATATTGAATGAGAGAAAGAATTAATAAATTGTGGTAGTAAGCAATTTAAGGAGTATGATTATTTATTAATCTAGTTTTATTTTTTAATTAAATGTAGTTTATTATTTTATATATTTGATAGATTTTGTATGAAGTGAAATTTTAATTACTTATGAGTAAATTTTCTTTTTATTAATTAATGTTTTTTTAAAATAAATTTTATTTATTATATTATATTATTATAAATTTATAATGACAAGTATTAATTATGACATTTGTTAGAGTTTATATTTGGAAGTTGTATGATTTTATTTAAATATTTATAACATTAAATACAATAAATTGTTTAAGTATAAAAAATAATTTAGATAGATAGTAATTTTTCTAGAGATTTTATTTAGTTATATATTTTTATCTATTATACATATTTTAACATATGTTAACTGTGAGTTTTAGTAAATAATTTTCATTAAAAAAATGTTGACAAATAAGACTGAGTGTAACTTTAGGTCTTAATACTTTTAAAGGATAAACAAAAATAGAATATATTAATATAGAGTATTTAAAAAGTGATCTAACTGAAGATTGTTCTTATGTGTCAATCTATTAAAAATAAATAACTAATATAAATAATCTCTTACACTACATATTAGATATAGATGTTATATTTATAATTTTTTAAAAATTACAAATCTTTGTAATTTATTTATCTTCAAGCCATAATAACAACTTTCTACACTACCTTCATTTTATATCCTAGCCACCTATTTTCAACAAATTGCATCTTGGATGCGTTTGATGGGCGACTAGGGAGATTTGAAAGACAACTAGGAGGGAAAATTTTCACATTCACCAAAATGTTATACACAATTACAAAGATTGGTAGGGTTTTCAATGCGATCAATGGCGACTAGGGAGTTTTGAAAGATAGGTTGGGTAGGAAAAATTCTATTTTTGTCAGAATGTTGCAGACAATTTTAGAGATTGGTAAGGTTTTTGATGTGATCAATGCATGAACACAAGTGTAAGGAATTATAGACAGAAAAGTTCTACTTGGAGGGGAGGTTGAAGGTGTAGGAGTCATAATCGCAATCCACAATCGGTGTTTGATATATGTGAGGGCACACTTGTTCAATCTCTTCAATCCCCCAGATCTAATGTACCTAATGAAAATCTTTCTCAACAGGCACATAATGTTGAATCTAGGTCTTGGTTATTTCCTTCATATATCTCATGGCCCAATAATACTTCCATTCAAAGCCCTAGTTTTTTCTCCACCACAAATAATATTCCCATTCATGGATATGAGTTCATGGTAAATGGAATTTATCTAGAAAATTTGGACAAACCTAAAGTCCCCTTTGTCCCAAAGAAGAAAGTCAAAGTGTGGAGAAGGAAGGAGTCAGTCACACAACCCATCGACGAGGTCCCCAATCCTATTCATAAACAAGGAGTTAATCAAGACAAGGTCTTCACATGAGTTGATCCAGGATTTCAAAAGTTATATAGCGAGGCTACCGATGTGCACAATGATTCCAATAAGGAAGCCCATAATTATGTGATCGCTTTACCAGATCACATTCTAGAGCCTCATATTTCATTATTACAAGAGACGATGCTAACAGGTAAACACTGGAACCCTCTACTCCAGATTAAAGATATTTCTGATTGGGGGAAAATAAACTGGAATGGTCTTAAAGAAGTTATTTTTATTGATTCTGAATCCAGATACTTTATTTCTTTGTTTGATTCCAAAAATCATAGAGATGAATCTCACAGGGTTAAAGAATAGTTTTGTAAGGGCTCGGGTCTTTTTACTATTCCATGTGTTACACTTGTATTATTCTTTTCTCTCACAGCCAATTATTTTGTCCAGGTAAAAGTCTTAGTTGAAGTTGAAGTTGAACCTTCCTAAGTTCAAGTTCAAGTTCAAGTTTTGTCGGAGGTCTCAAGAAGGTCATAGTCTTTATGTTGTTGGTCTTTTAGTCGGTAATATGTGAAAGTTGAACTTGAACCTTAAACCTTCAAAAGTTCAAGTTGGAGGCCTGGTGGGAAATATTTTACAATTCACAAGGTTCAGTAGTCTGAAATCATGAATTTCCTAGCAGAAAAAATGGGTCTCAGTGTAGGGGCCATAACTTTTGACTCCACCATTGGATTTTTCTCATTTTCAGATATGTTGTGCGCAATATAATTTTCTAAATCCTTACTGAAGGTATTTCCAAAATTGTACTGGGCTTGAAAGATACAAATAACAGGATACATGTATGTAAAAATAAACATATTTCCTAGTTTGTTTTTCTGATAGAAAATTAGTCTTGGTGTGAGGGGCATAAATCTATATTTCACTGTTGGATCTTTCTAATTTTTTTATATGATTTAGGAAACCTATTTTTCTAAATCCTCATTGGAGCGATCGAGAAAATATTTCTTCATCCGAAAGTTATGAAGGTTAGTGTATGGGTCTACATGGAAATCTAGCAAGTATCCAATTTGCAGAAGAATTTCTTCAAAGAACAGAATGAAGGAGTTATTAAGGCCATGCTACATGTCAAACATATATGAATGCTAGCCCAAATGTTTGATTAAATATCGTTTAACAATTCTAGAGATATTAAAGTAATGTTTGGTTTTCATAACCAAATATTATAAGGGGATTTATTAAAGTTCTATTAAAACTTTAGAAAGGATTCAGTTTTCAAGAATCAGTTACAAGAACTAAAATACAACAACCGTGCAAGACATTATATATTGTAAAATACTGAGCATAATGGAGGTTCTCTTTTTCTTCTTTTCGGTGAGTCCTGTGGCTGCAAGGGAGGAAGGAGAATAAATTTTTTTGGATTGATTGTAATAGCGAAAGTGGGGAATTAGTTTTTTTTTTTTTGTAACTTGATTGTACTGGCAGGGACAAAATGATTCTATAGAACTATTTTGTTATGTTTTCTTGAAATAAAGAGGAGTATTTGCATGTTAGATCTTGAGGTCTGAACAATTATTTTTCTGAATGAAATCGATCATATGGTTGCTTCTTTCTCATTTTGGGATACAATCTTATAGTATTTTGTCAAGTATGTGCATGTTTGTAAATTAGTTGGTTGAAAAACTTGTAATTTACAAAACAGGTCATGTAATTCCTTTAATTTTCTTTGTAATGTGAAAGACTTGGTAGATAGTCCTATGTTTATTTTCTATTTTTTCTCTCATCACCAATTTGTAAATCTTATAATCACATTCATCCCATAGTGATGGGTGAATGTTAGAAAGCCTTTGAGTCTTCTGGTAAAAGACATAACCGGTTATTTAATTTATTGAATATCATTAAAGAGGGAGTTGTACCTCACAATTCAGAGGAAAGCTATCAATCTCATGATATCCTTTCCAACTATTAGTTCAGTTTGTCTTCTAAATCTGGGCATCTAAGAGTCGATTGTGAAGGCATTTCAGCGAAGACAAATCTATTTACTAACACCATGGATTCTAAATTTTAAACCTAATCCAATTTTGTGTATGTTTATGCCCTTTTGGATTAGTCTTCCATCCCCACCCTTAGAATATCGAGATTCCAAAATCATTGAAATGTTTTCAAATAAAACTGGTATTTTTATTCGTCATGATCTTATTCCCTTTGAGGAGATTCACTTTCTAGGTTAAGGGTTGTTTTTCTTCTATATTTATTCCAGCCTTTTCATTCTCATATATCTATCTCTTCTAGATGGGGATCCCAAGATCAAATAATTATCATAGAAAATACTAATACTGTGGAGATGCATGCTAGCTCCTTGGGGCATTATAATACACAATGTAAGGGGCCTCATCAACTAGTTATGAATATTCGCAAGGAATAAGTTCTATTGATCCTCAATATTCCATTTTTACACAGTCTTCTCATAGTGATAGAGCAATAATTTCATCTATATCATCAATTTTGTAAGAGATAAATTTGTATATTGATACCCTAGTGCAACAAAATAAGGGCTTGATTGTCATGAAAAGATCTAAAATGCAAGATATGGTGTTTAGGACATATTCGAATCCCCATATTTTATTTATAGAAAAAAAAATTCCAACAAGGGAAGTTTTCATGTAATACATTTGTAAATAAAAAGATCTCTTTTATCATGCATATATTAAATGTACCCAACTCCTTTGTTGTAGTAAATGTGAGTTTCCATTAGCATCAAAGATAAATTGGTTATAATTCCCAATGGTCCTTGAGGGATCTTTTATTTCTCCAAAAATTGTCTCAGAATAGAGGATATTCAACTCTACTTGCAAATTACCTTCACAACAAGAATTGCAAAAACTTGTTCATACACTGATGTATCCAGGGGGCCAACAAATGTCATTAATAATTATCTTTTCTCATTGGATAGGTTTTGTATCCAGGGGGAAAATTTGGAAGATGAATTGAAAAATATGGCTAATGATATGGTCGTCTTTATTATGTCACAACATATTGAGGAAATTGCATATGGGGAATTGAATGATAAGGTTGCAAATCATGATCTATCACAACCATCAGGAAGTTTTTCAAAGGATGTTGAAGTGTGTTTAGAGGAGAATGATGACTATTTTAATGCAAAATCTTTACAATTATTGGGCACTGATAAAATGACTCATGTACAACAAAATTTGTCGCTTGAAGAAGACCTGATGCCCATCTCAAAATTACAGTTATCTTCAGATATTCAAATAAAGGGAAATAGAAGTAGGTCTTCAATCAATAAGTGATGAAAAAAAATTAATTACAAAAAGAACAATATGTGGATTAGAGTTTTGCATTAGGAGGTGATTTTAATGCAATAACTTCATTAGTAGAGTAAAAAGGTGGTGTTTGTCCACCCACTAAAACTATTGAAGACTTTAAAACTTTCATAAATGACAATGCTTTGATAGATATTTTCCACAAAATGGTGCCTTCACATGGACAAATAGATGTATGGGTTTTCTTCAAATTGCAGAAAGGTAAAGACGGGTTTCTTCTATCTCAGTGCTGGAAGTTGTTAGACTTAATTGTTCAATCAGAGATATTAAATTGCTTAGGGTTTGATCACTTACCCATTATTTTGAGTATCATTAAATTAGTGCCTTTGTCACAATGAAAATATAGACCCTCTTTCAAATTTGAGAGTATGTAATTTCAACATCCACATTTTCATGCATTGTTAAGACAGTGGTGGGTCAGTGCACCATATCAAGAAGGTACAAAAATGTTCAGATTTTATAAGAAATTGCAGCATTGGGAATATTTTTTCAGAGAAAGTTAGAGTGGAAAAAGAACTAGCACAGTTAAATGACCACATTATTTCTCATGGGTTGGATTCAACTAATTATAAAAAGAAAAAATAATTACAATCAGATTGGGAAGAACTATGTAAGAGAGAAGAGGAATATTTGAGATAGAAATCACGGGAACTATATGGCTCCAACATGGAGATAAGAACACAAAGTTTTTTCACATGTTAGCCAAACAAAAGCATGCAACCAACACAATATTTTCTATTAAGGAAGCATATTCAAGTCACTTGATTTCATATTCTCAAGGAATATAATATGAAGGGGTTATTTTTTTAAATAATCTTCTTTCTCCCCCTCTTCCTCCTCCTGATGATTTGCAAGAGCAGGAACTTATTAATGCCATTCCTTCTTTAATAACTCCTCAAGATAATCAAACATTAATAGCTCCTTTCACAATGAAAGAAATTTGTAAGATAGTGTTTTCATTGCATCCTAATAAGGCTCTGGGTCCAGATCGGTTTACTACATTATTCTTATAGAAATACTAGGATTTTATATATTTTGATTTCCAAGTTATCCTTGGAGAGTCTATAAAGAGTGCTTCTATGCTAAAAAATTTCAATGTAACCAATATTGTTCTTATTCCTAAGGTTAAGGAGCCTTCTACTGTTGCAGATTTTAGACCGATCTCTTTGTGCAACACAATTTACAAGATTTTCACTAAATCTATTTATATGAGGTTGCATCCCTTTATTAAGAAGATAATTTCTCTGGAACAAGGTGGTTTTTTTCTGGGGGAAAGAAATAATGAAAAGAGCACTTGTGGAACATGAAGTATTGCATTTGATAACCACAAATAGTTCTTCAACATTTATTGTTAAACTGGATATGATGAAATCCTATGACAAATTAATTGGTCTTTTCTCCTCAAAATTTTACACAAATTTAGATTTTCTCATAAATGGTGTAAATGGATCTCAGCATGTTTGAAGGGTGATCATTTTTTAGTTTTAATAAATGGTGTTCTAGGTGGATATTTTTCTACCTCTTAGGGTGTTAGGCAAGGGGATCCTTTATCTCCCATTTTGTTTATAATAATGACAAAGGCTTTTGGTAGAATAATCAGGGTTAGAAATGACTAGGGATTATGGTTAGGGGCTCACATTGAAGGTACATCTATCTCTATCATGCATTCCCTATTTGTTGATGATACTCTCTTGTTTGGAAAATTAAGTATTCAAGAAACAAAGCAAATTAAGGACATGTTGGACCTCTACATGGATGTCATAGGTCAGAAAATTAATGCTCACAAGTCAAAACTCTATATCTTTAACACAAATGCAATTATCTCAAAGAAAATTGTGAATATTTTAGGTTTTGTGAAAGAAGAGCTTCCTTCTATATATCTAGGTATTCCTTTTTTTGTGGGTTCAAATAAGGAAACATATTGGAAGTCTATTATTGAGATAATCGAGGGTCAAAATTCAGCATGGAAAGTTCATCGGTTGTCATTGTCAGGGAGGATTTTTCTTATCAAATGAGTACTAACGACAATTCCAAATTATTATATATCAGTGCTTAAAGCCCCTAAAGGTGTAGTTCAACAAATTAAAAAATTAATTAGGGATTTTTTTATGGAAATGTAGTTTTTCAAATGCAAATAAGGTCCCTTTAATTTCACTAAAGGATATGACATTAGCAAAAGAGGTCGGGCGTGTTGTGCTTCATGATATCTGAAAAATAAACAAGGGGAAACTTATTTGACATATGTATAGAAAATTAGATAGTAATTGGTGCAAATTTATGCAACAAAAATACTTAGATTCTCCTAATCCTATGCATATTATTACTATCTCAGACCCACGACTAGCATCTGTTGTTTAGAATTTCATGATCTCCTCACGAGATGTGATTACAAGATATGTGTCTTGGGAAGTTCATAATGGTGAAAGTATTCATTTTTGGGATGATTCTTGGAATGGGCTACCTCCTTTAAAAAAAATCGATAGTATGTTGGATGTCATTAAAATCGTTAAATCCTCACGGGGATCCAAATTGATTGATTATATTTGTGGAGTTGAACTTTTCTCAGGAAAGGCTATTTGGAAGAATCCATGCGATTTACCTATTAGGGATGCTGATAAGGTGCATCTTCAAAATACTTTTTTCATAGAGATCAGTCTTCATAAAAAATCATGAATACAAGTTGTTATGGGCCCCCTCCCTTAATGGTAATTATTCTATAATAAGGTTGGGTATAAAGCTATTCATCATATGGAATATCAAAGAGTGAGTCATAGAGATTTTTCATTTTTCTAGAATAACTTGATTTTACCGAAGGTGGGGTGGTTTTCTTGGTTATCATTAAGGAAGAGGGTTTTAACTAGTGATAAATTGGAAAAATTACATGTTGCTCAACCTTTTAACTAGGTTTTGTCCAGGGAAGATTTTGAGACTACTGATCATTTATTTTTGAGGTTCCCATTTGCTCAACATTGTTGGTTATCCATTATAAATAAGTTAAGGTTAAAGATGTCATTGCCAAATTCATTATGGGATTTGTTTCAAAGTTGGCTCACTCCTTATCATAATTCATTATTTACTCCTTATCATAATTCATTATTTGCAAGCATTTGGAAATGAACACCTACTTTAGTTGTATGGTCAATCTGGGGGGAACAAAAAAAACATATTTTTAAAAAAGTTGTCACCCCGGTAGATAAGGTGGTAGAAGTTATTGTGAAATCTATTTAAGAATTGGTTAATGCCAATATAAAGAACATAAGCAACAATTTCCAATTCACTACATGGGATAAAAATATTATTAAGGATTGGGAAGGCCTTTCTATTCCATCTTTTCTTACTAAATATAGTTATGGAAACAAATCAATTGATAGAGCATCAATTAAGTGGCAGCCTCTATCTGCTAGATTTGTGAAGGTTAATTTTGATGGATCATCAAGAGGTAATTCGAGTGAGTCAGGAATCAATGTTAGCATTAGAGATCATTTGGGTATGCCAAAGGCTTTTTTAGCTTCTCTTATTCTCCCAGTTACAAATAATGTTGTTGAAGCTCATGACCTATTGAGTGGACTTATCTTAGCAAAAAAATTAAATGTCACAATAATTCGCATTGAAGGAGATTCATCTATGATAATGAGTGCATGTATTAATAGATCATCTTTCAAATGAAAAATATTGAACATTCTCAAGAAAGTATGGGGACTTATAGATTCTTTTGAATAATGTTTTCTGTCACATACTTATTCAGAAGGTAACAAGTTGGCTGATTTCTTAGCAAATATGGGTTGTGAAAAAATGACTCTGGACTCGACATGCCATAGTTATAAATCAGAAGATTTTTCTAGATTAGAGGATAATGCCAAATGAGAGATAGTTGCAGATAGGTTTTAAAAATGATAAAGCCTTGGTAAACTATTCATGCTTTATACTAGTTTGAAGCATCGACATGAATTATCCTGATGAGAAAAAACAAGAAATTAATCCAATGACATTGGTTAAACATTCTCTGATATGGATAATGGTGGAGGAATAAGGAAAAAACTCATCAAAAAAATTATGGTAAAAGAAAACATATTGATATAACATATTCTGATAACTTCCATCGGCAAAGTGAACACAAGAAACAAAGAACTTTTTTTGTCTTCCCAATTGCTGTTGTGGTTATCAACAAGACCTATACTAGTAGGAATCTATGAGGGAATGATGTATCCATATAATCTTCTCTAATGAAAATTGCATTAGTATAGCCTAAATAATTGGGATAGGTATTTCCAAGTTTTCCCAATAATCAATGAAGTAGTCGGTATATTATTTAACCATATTAGATTTGAAGGATGTTAAAAGAAGCATCAAGATAACATTTACCAATGAGAAGGAATGAAAAAATCAAAGGGAGTCTCCCCAATAAGATTCATCAATGATCGGTATTATAATTTAGATATTGTACTGATCCCTGATGACTTTGTATAAGTCATCATATCGGTATAACATATACCGATATCTTCCATCGGAAAAGAAAATACAAGAAGCTTAGAGTTTTATTTGTCCCACTGATTGTTGATGAGGTTATCAGCTAGACAGGTTCACTGATAGGAATTCAAAAATGAAATGATACATTGAAAAAATATTCTCTGATAAATGTCATCGGTATAACTTGAATAATCAAGATAGGTATTTTAAAGTTCCGCCATCTCTCAATGAATCAGTCGGTATCACCTACAATGATACTATAACGAAGGTTGTTGATAATAAACATCGGGATATCATATACTGATGAGATGGAATAAAGTCATCAGTGGGAGTCTCCCTAATAAATTTCATCAGTTATCGATATTTTAATTTGGATATCATGTCGATGTTTTAATTTCTGATGTACAAACAAATACTCCTCTATCATGCGGGATGAATTTTTTTCACTGGGTTTGTAATCATCTAATGTCACCTCCACCAATAGGAAAGGCTAAGCACGTCAATCATGCAATCTCAAAAATTTATGTGCATAATACATTTACACATGTGGATGCATAGGTATACTAGTTGGTAAATTAGATGGCATTGGCTAAGAAACAATAATAAGGATTATAACTATGACATGGCTTCGAGGTGCAAGAAGAAGCTAACTACTAATTATTTTGAACTTTGAGGAAAGGAATCACTCTCACATTTGGTACTCATGTTATTTGGAGCATTGTGTTCCTATCTTGTCAAAGAACTTGACATGTTAATTTAGTGGGTTATTTAAATTTGTTGTATATGTAAAGGTTATGGGTATTATATTACGTTGTATATAGAACTTATGAGGTTTCTTGTCCTATAGGTTGGAGTCTCCTCTATATTTTTATTTGAGAAAGGATTGACGGTTTTATTACTGGTTCTTTCCCTCTTGAGCTCTTGAACCAGATATTATTATTATAAATATATTAACTTGGCTTGCCAATTTGTGTAAAAATAGATTTCTATACTACCTATATTTATTATTATAAACATTTTTAGATACTATCACAAGTCCTTTTGTGACTTTTACTTCTTACTACTCTTAGCATTGCACAACATAGTCCTTTATATGATTTCATTTTGGTGCTCTTATTGTTATAACATGAAATTAATATTTCATGTGTGCACTAAACCTTTGAATTTTTTGTAGAAATTATATTATCCATAATTGGGATAGCCACCCTTGGCTTCCATACCTAAAGCTTGAAACACAGACCCTAACTCAAAAATTCTTGGGTGTGTATGACCCTATTATTAATAAAATGATCTTGCATAGACCCCACTAGTTTATGTGGAAACATTTTAGAGAAGGGTTTTTAAAAGATGGGTTGATTGGATAGATTTTATATTCTCCTAATCCCAACATAATTCCATCCTCTTTGGGATACTTAGTCCATCTTGATATTGTTTCCACCTTTTCAAAAACATTGTCCATTTTATGTGAACCTTACTAGTTTTTAGAGGCTCAACTTCTCCTCATGATCTTCCTAATGTAAGAAAGTTAAATAGAAAAATAACTTCCTAAATTAACCTTGAGATGACAACTATGTAAAAAAATTCTCAAATACTTACAATGGTTATAGAAACATGAAAAAAATAACATAAATAATATGCATACAAAAACATAGTGATTTGCATGGGGAAAACCCCTTTAGGAGAAAAAAACCCAAACTCAAAAAGTCACCCAATATATTATCTAGAAATCAATGACAAAATGCAATATACTTGTTACTAGTGAAAGCTTCTCTTAGGAGTATCACCAACTAGATATCTAGTGGTAACCTAATAGCTACAAGAATATTACACATACCCTCCATCTTACACAACTAATATATAGGAGATAACTTTCTTTTCCACAATAAAGTTAGAGCTTACTGATGCAAATAATAGGTTGGAACAACATTGAGGAGATCCAAAAACCCCAAGACTAATTTTTTTTCATCCAAATCAAATACCAAAGGCCAAATCTATATCCATTTGAAGTTTGTAGGTGTAGAAGAAATTTAGGTATCATAATTACGTAGACAATTTTAAAATAGAAATATATCAGTCATCTAAACTCCTTCCTTGAAGAAGTTTATTTTATTTGGAGTAAAATTTCATTCTTTGTACACATTGATGTAGGTACTTTGTAATATTAGTGCCTAAATTTTTCAAAAAAATGTATAATCCTAGGATGAAGATGATCATTTCATGCTTGCCTCTGCCTAGTGTTTTTAGTTTGAGCTATTTCTTGTTGATCGGGGTTTTTTTCATAGATTTTGAGGGTGTGGTCGCTTCAGTTTGCCATGTTTTGGTGGAGCTCTCTTCTATGGTTAGGGTTGAGGTTGCTTCTTCCCTATCTATTCTTCTCGAGGGATGCGTCATGGAATATGATCATTGTAGAGTGAGAGGCCTTTGTTCTAATCCTTTTCCATTCATTATGGGATTTTACAGTTTGTGCAAGGTCTCTCTTTGCAAGAGGAAAATGGTGGTCTTGTTACTGCTAAGGTTGATGGAAGTGCCCATTTTCTTGTTTTCACCCTTGAAAATATTTTCATTTGTGGCTCCCTCTTAAGTATTCTTGGTTCTTGTGCACTCTAGGATCTTCATTTTGGGAGGGCTCTTGAAGGAATTTTGGAGGGGATTCTCTGTGCAAGATGGGTGGGTGTGTTTTCTTGTCTATGGCTCAGTGTTTTAGAGGGTTTGGATGCAACACATTTCTTAATTTATATTGTATCCATCCCTTTTATCATTTTGTGGGTGTTCTCAATAAATGGATGGAGTTTCTAAGTGTTTGTGGCTATGTTCTCATTTTGAGAGTAACCTCTTTGTTTCTATGCTCTATCAGGTCCTTTTTGGGTGTGGTCTTGGTTTTAGTGTTGGTGCTGGGGATTTTTTTTCTCCTAGTGTTGTTTTGGCCTCTACAACAATTTTTAGTGCTTTGGTTAGCTGCGAGTGGGTGTGCGACCTGTGGCTCTTTTCAATTTAGCTTGGTTGTGGTGGGGGTTGTCTCCCCCTATTTTTCTTTTGTGAGGGTTGTTGTCTTTGGATTTGAGTTTTGTTTTCCCTCAATTTTTGTTTTAGGTTTGACGTTCTTTGGTTCCCTACTACTGGTTGTGTCTCCATTCTTTGGTATTTTTCTATAGGTTTTAATACCTTGGAGGTTTGGTTTTCTTCTGGGGTCTATAAGGCTAGGCTCAAAGGGACATTTGGAAAGCCACAAAGCTATATTGACTCATATTTTATGGTTGTAGCCACTAGGGTGGCTTGTCTATTTGACTATCTTATTTCATTCCTTTAGAAGATGTCTCTCTCCCTGGACTGTGTTTTATCTCAAGGGGCTTGAAGGGATGGTGTTTATTTGGGCCAAACAGATGCTAAAATTTTTCAAGGGCCCTTTATGGTCTTGTTCAATTTTTGGTTAAAGTGGTGTGGTTTTTGTTTTTTGCTCAGCCTTGCTAGAGCCTTGGTGCATTGTTTCTTTATCTTTTAGTGGGATGGCATTTATCATGGTTTTATTTGTACTTGTTGGGTTCCTATTGAGTTGGAACCTACCCGTATTGAGGTGGGTTATCATTGTGCATCTTCAACTTGGTTTTGGTTCATTCACATTGATTTTTCCTCTCACTTTGGTCTAATGGAGGTGACAACTCATCCTATTAAGGTGGATGTTGGCACGAGAGTTATGGAGAATGTGTTTTTATTTTTGATGTCTCCTTGTTGTGGCTTCTCTACGAAAGGTATGATTTTCATCTCGATTCCTTTCAATTCTTCTCTCATCTCTTCTAACTCTATTGAGGTGGGTTTCTCTCCTATTGAGGTGGAGAGTTGTGGTTTTTGTGAGGCGTGGAAAGTTTGGTGGAGTTTGTTCTCTTTGGTTGTGGAAGCCAAGTCAAAACCTAATTTGCAAGTTTGGGGAGCCTTTCTAAACCCCATGTTGGTTGTGGGTTTTGTGTCTTTTCTTAATGATCTTTCAACTGGCTTATTGTTGTATAATCTTTGGATGCTTCTTATGAAGGTTAGGGGATCCTTTCAAAACTATACTATGGTTCTGTGGGCCATGTTAAAACCCATTAGTTCCTCTGTAAATATTTTATTACATAACCTCTTGAGGTAGATTATAAAGGTTAGGGGAGCTTGGAAAAACCCTTTTTTACTTATTAGGTTTCATAATCCTTGTAATCCCTGAGTTTTGAAGCGTAGGCTTCATTTTTATATTATTTTGGGCAAGTGGTTTATTGTATGATCTATGTCTTCAAGTTGTTGACCTTTTGGTGGTTGTTGGCTAATATTTTGTAAATATTTCTCATTTATAATTATTTTCTTTTATGGGGTTCCAGATCCTCATCATAATCAATTTGTACAAGGTTTTGGGTCCCTTCAAAACCTTCTTTTACCTTAATCAAAAACATCTTAGATTATTTCAAAAGTCATAGTTACCATTTAAAAAAAAATCTATACAAATGCAAAAACCTTGGGCATTTCAAGCTTCAATAACACAAATATTTACACTATTTCATGACACTATCCAATATCCCAAATTGAAATGCACAAATATCTCAAAATGACATGATTTAAGCTTGTAATAAAGATAGATTTTGACAAATTTTAAGTTCCCTATGTACAAATGCACCAAAAAAGAATGATTTTACTTGTCACTGATAGTAATTGTTCAATAAAAAAGATCTTAAAACTAAAATAGATTTTGGAAATGACAACTTAGATTTCTTTGAAAGTCCCTAGTTACTCTTTTTATTTTTTAAATCATCTAAATTTTTTTCCTTTAAAGATAGGAAAAGTCTATTATGACTTCAAACTCTTTCTTTGTAATGAATCAAGATAAACACAAAAAACAAGATAAGGACTAACAATCTATTTCATTAATGCACATTAGATAAATTTTGATATACTTTTGTAATGCACTGCAAGGGAACCTAGGAGATATTAACCTACAACATGCTGCTAACTTTACAAAATAATGTTTTTCTTAAGGGTTTACAAAAAAATATGAATAAAAAGAGGAAGTAAAACATAAAGTCCATAGATACACATAAACATAATCTCAATTTTAGATTACAAATCTCAAGGGTTCTTTGACGTAGAAATTAGGTAAATACAATTTAATCTATTAACTATAATAATTATCTAGAAATATCTCCATAGTACATCATAAATACATTTGAATAATAAAGTATACATATTTACCCACACCCATTGCACAAGTCACAAGGTATGCAAATACAAAAAAGTACAAAGTACACAAAGAAAGAGTAGGAATAAGTCTCCCAAGAATAAAGGATAAGAAGTAGCCAGAATAAGGATAATCCAGAACTAGAAGATGAACATTGGAGTCTCAAATGGTAAAAGAATCACTACCTCCCAACCTCGTGGAAACATGTGGTTCCACTCCCACCATACTGAGGAGATAACATCAAGCCCCACTCAAATAACAATACAAAAATCAATCATCGGATAATACTAAGCAAAGGTCCTAGAAGTTCCTATCTTAAGAGTACACATTAATAACTCAAGGTATACATATTAACCTAGAGGAAACCAACACATGTAGGAAACCTAAGATGAAATCATGGAAGTGTCATCACATATGTCAACCCCTTGGAACGATCCCACTAGACTCTGACTCCCAAGTGTGATCATATGCAGAACCTAAAATCCTCTCATGTAGACAAGGATAACCGATCACACTAGAACTCACCAACAATACTAGATGAGAAATCATTTTCTCCCACTCCCATCCTTAGCCTATACTAGCACTAAAGGCATAGGCAAGGAATCCATTATCATATTAATTCATATTAAAACCCCATTTAATTTACATTATCAGTTATTTAAGTAACCTACCAAGGATACCCAGGTAGCCACTTCTGAGCTTCGACAACTCCAAAGAAAGCCACTTCCCTTTTAACACCTAGATAACCTACCCTAGATTTAGAAATCTCAAAACATAACTCATAGGTCATCATGAATCATAACATCAAAATCTAGTTCCAAAGTATAAGAGGAACACACATAAATAACTTCCATCATAATAAAATCAACTTTCATAAGGTTGGTTTATAAAAAATATCAACTACCACAGAAGTATGCAAGGCAAACAAAATATAACACATTAACCCTAACCCTGCCTCTGGTAACAATCCGAAAAGGATGACATAAAAAGATTCGCTCCTAACCCATAAACACAGAAGGAAAAACATACATAACAATTTAATTAATAATAAACTAATTTTTAAAGTACCATTACATAAATTAATTTATTAAATACACACTAATCAAAGTATAATTACATCATCGAATTAAATTCCACACCAATCAAATCAATTTATAATGTTATTAAAATAAATTGATTCTAGTTTTTTCAAAAATTACTAAAGAAATACAATTTCATCATAACTAAATAAATCTAAATTAATTAATTAGCATTAATAACTCCATTTTATTTAACGAAGTTAAAACATAAATAATTATATATATATATATATATATATATATATATATATATATATATATATATATATATATATATATATATATATATATATATATATATATATATATATATATATATATATATATATATATATATATATATATATATATATATATATATATATATATATTTTAAAAAACCATGCAATCAAATTTGGGGGGTTTACCCCGCCCCTGTTGTCGGACAACAACATGCTTCCCTACGACAGCTGTCATCGGCAACACTAGCTACCATAAAGCTAGAGGCTTTTGGGAGGGGGGGTTAGGGGGGGAGGAACCCCAGCCCCCTTCCAATATATTTTGATTTTTTTTTATATTATTATTATTATTATTATTATTTATATAAAAAGAAATATGATCAAAACAACAAGGACACATATATATTTTTAAATAAAATAATGGAATAAACCACACACACACACACACACACACACACCCAATTTTACCTCTTTCTTCACATAATTTAACAATGAAGAATTCACATACGAGCAATTATCAGGATAATATTTTAATGATTCTAGTTATACAAACCCTAAGGTTTTCTGTCATAAATGTTTCAAACCCTAGTTGAATTAAAATGAAGTTTAATTATGGGAATTCATCCAAGCATCAAATTTCATAAAACTAAATTTAAAAAATTCAAACATGATAAGAAGATCACAAAATAGTAATAACACCCATATCTAACAGGCACAAAGAAAACAATCTTTCTGAAATACCAGAATTAAAACTATGAGGGTTTTCAAACCCTAGCTCAAACCACCAATTGAAGAAATATGACGAATACTAGAAAATGTAGAAAAATCCCAAGCTTTCACAAAATAATCCTTTAATTCAATTTATTCACCCAAATCTGCAAACCCGTGTCTTTGAAAACAATGGCCAAGCCCTCCCAATATAGGGATTCAATCTCAACCATGCAATTTTGGAACTCAACTCAACTCAATAGCTTTGTTTTCATCAATCCCCTTTTTCACATATTTTACTCAATTCTAATTCGTAACTCAAGTACTTTTGCATTCCTTGTTTATGTCAATCCACTTAACTCCTAATTACTTTATTCTTTTATTATTTATTCTAATTGATTTGTGCAACTAAATTGCATATCAATTTAATTAAAATAATATTATTCTAATTCCAATGATAATTTATTTTCAAATAATAAACTTATCTTCTATTTGTAAATTGAATTTGATAATTAATTAAATCTTTAAAGAAGTGTATTTAATTTAATTTTCATTAATTAAATACTTTTATTTCCACAAATAAACTTTTAATTAAATCTTTAAGTTTAATAAATGTATTTAATTAATTTCCATTAATTAAATACTTTCACATTTAATTTTCTATTTTTAGTAAGATCTAATTATTTAAACCATGGAATTAATCTTAATAAATTATTTAATCACAACAAACATACCAACCAACCAGAGACCAACATAAACTAATAAAATAATAATCATGATTAAGAAAAAGATTTATGGACTCACGTCGCTGGGATGAATTTAGAAGGGTAAAATAATAGAAACTTGTCCACTATTTTAAGACAATAAATTGGCTTAGGTTGGGATTTGGATCTAAATATTATCTCCCATCTCTTACCATTGAGACTTTGCATTAGAGAACGCTCATCTAGACAATTGAAGGAAGTCCATGTCTGATACCTATAAACCTACATATAAGATAAACATGTACATACATACATATATATAACAAGAAATGATAGCAATCAGGACATCGTGTGGATCCTAGAAGTAGGTAACTATGACTCCATCCCTCAACCATATCAAACATGTCAAACAAGAAAAGTAAAAATATACATGATACCCATACACATGCAAGTATGGGGGAAGTAAAATCATAAACATAAACAACATTTTAAACATATAAATAATCATTATTAAAGTAACTAACATCATCTAACTGCAAATATATGATATCTATAATTAACCAACATCGAATCACCATGTAATGTTATACATCCAAAATCACATAATAAAACTGAAATAATCAACGCACACATAAAAGTGGCCTAAAAGAGTTTAGCAATATAAAACTAAAAATTATACTATCTAGGTGGGCACTACAAGAAGGACTAACAAGCTATTTCATTAATGCACATTGGATAAATTTTGATAGATTATAAGTTCCCTAATTACAAACGCAAAAATAAGGGTATTTTGACACAAATGTTTATACTATTTCATGAATCCATCCAATATCCCAAATTGAAATGAACAAATATCCATATCATAAATTCAAATTCCCTGTTTGCAATGCATAAAGGTAAATGAATATAACAGGATAAGAATGATAAACAAGTTATTTGATTAATGCATGTTAGACAAATTCTGACAAATTATAAGTTCCATAATTTTAAATACAAAAAAACTAGCTCATGATTTAAGCTTTAAGTTACCAACATTTTAAAACCTTTCCATATACTCCTTCACTAACATAAATTTAATTCCAAATCCAACAAAGCACACAATATTTTAAGCTTATCAAAAATAGATCTTAGAAACAAAAACTTCAATTTTTTTTATTAAAATCCCTAGCCATCAATTTTTTTAAAAAAATATCACCTAAAAAATAATAGAAACACTTAAAGTGACATGAGTTAACCTTGCAAAATAAAGAAAAGTCATAAATTTTAAGTTTTCTAATTACAAATGCTAAAGAAAGGCCAAGTTTAGCTCTAGATAACAGAGAATGTTCAATAATAAATATCCTTAAAAAAATCACACACTCCCTCACTAATACAACTTTAACTGTAAATATGCATAAAGATCACAATCATTTAAGCTTGCAAGAAAAAGATCTCAAAAACAACAACACAATTCAATGCCAAAATTTCATAAATCCCAAAAAATCCATGACAATGGATGTGTTATAGAAATAACATGATAAAAGAAAATAATAAACTTCACAAACTTGAAGCACTAATCAAAGATAGAGGTAACCAAACCCTTTCAAAAATGTTAGATATTTTGATATGAAGGAGATGATGTGGTCACCATATGTGAAACGCATCGAAACTTTAAATGCCCTCTTTGTAATATGTCCAAATAAGCACAAAGAATGAGATAAGGAGGATTGATAAGTTGTTCCATTAATTCATGTTTAATGTGAACATGCTTTCCATTGAATGATATACATACCAAAAATAATCAATGTAATGCCCCTCCAACCCAATCAAGTCCTGGTTATGCTCACTAGAAATTAGGAAGAGCTATATGTGAGAATGATCCTTCTTGAGATGGTTGCTTAAACGAAACCTCTTCCAACTCACCATAACTTCATATTTTAATGTGGAAAATAATAATATTGCATAGGTATGTTCCTATACATCTTCTTGTGTGTTAGCGATAATATGATTAATACAGTTAGGGTTATATGATTTGTTTATCTTGATTTGATAATGGGACATTTTGAGTATATGCCTGATGGTTAAATGGGTTTGTGAAAGTTAATAGATGATTTACATTTACATGAATATGTTATGATGCATTCTTGTTATACAATATAGAAAAGAGATTATTCTGGTACTAACCACACTAATCCAATTATGCTTTGTTGATGTCATTGTCTGATGTGAGTGTAGGATGAGGGGAGGCAGTCATAGTTACTCCTATAGGAGGTCCACACGATGTCGCACTCTCCCTCCTTGTTTGCCTCTCTCTCTCTCTCTCTCTCTCTCTCTCTCTCTCTCTCTCTCTATATATATATATATATATATATATATATATATATATATATATATATATATATATATATATATATATATATATGTTGGTTGGTGTTGCAAGATGCAGGTACCAGGCATTGACTCCACCTGGCTACACAGGTCTGAGCGTGCCTTCAAAATCCTCGAGCTGTTGTTGTGTGGAGATATTACCAAGATTACTCTCAAGCTTACCCGTGGACTTAGATTTATGTTTAGGAGATTACCCTAGTTGGGGGATTTAAATGCAGTATGTGATTTGGTCTTGTGATTTATGATTCGACGTTGTTCTGTGATTTATGATATGAGTTAGATTTATCCTTGTTAGTATATGTATATATATTTATTATATATATATGTGTTATATTGATTGTATGTTATATAGATATGTGTATATGTGGGTGCACACACATATACCCATGCTTATATAAATAATAATATTTGTATATTTTTATTGATTGTGTAAATGGTATGTGAATTCAGTAAATGTATTGAATGAAGTGTATTAAATGAATGTATTAAATAAAAAGTGAAAATAATATTAATAATAGCAATAATAAAAATGAATGCTCTTTGTAGTAAAACTAGCTATCTAGGAGGGAGTTGAACTTGAGACCTCCTAGAAGTTAGGCTAGTTGTTTTCCAATTGTGCTATGTGATTTCCTTGGAAGCTATTTGTTTATCTTTTTTGTTATGGTCTTCTTCTAAATCTATTTTAATTAAATTTATTAAAGCTTTGTTAAGTTCTTATGAGAATGATTTGTTGATTTTCCAACCAACTAAGGAATTTGGAGAAGTTGCTTCCCGTAAACTAACTCCTCCAACCACATAGTTGGAGGATAAATATTTGCAATTTTGTGTGGTTTGGGTGTGAGAATTTATGGAAGATTTTTGGGAGTTGTTTGCAATTGTTTTTCTAGAAATTTATGTGAAGTCTGTTAGCAGCACGCATTGTACTACTGGCTTTGAGAGAGTCTCTTGAAGTCATGCCTTTTGTCTTTGCTTTCTTTTATATCTCTTTTTGGAGAGGGGTTTTTCCCACTGGGTTTTCTCCTTTGTCTCCGGTTTACAGAGATTTCCTTGTACTGGGTACCTGATCGGGCCTTGTTGCCAAGACTCATTTCTTGCTTTCTTAGTCTTGCTAGGTCTGCTTTCTCCCTACGTTCAGCTTAAGGGGGGGTGTTAGAGTATTATTTCCTTTTTACTCTAGTTGCTTAAGCGTCTCTTAGGTGCATTATTAATTAATTCTTAATTAATAATGTGCAACCTAGTATTTCCCTTTTAGGGTTTCATTCACCTTTTTAAGGTTGAACTTTGTAATTGTTTTTTTAATTCAGTTGATAATTTTGCTCTCTCATTTTGAGTGAACATCTGAGTTCTTCTTTTTCATCTTTGTGCTTCTACTTTGTATCAGGTTCTTGCATGCAGGTGTATTCGGGGTCTGTGGATTTGCATGTTTGTCAAATTTTACAAAGTCTCTGTGACTTTGAGATTCTTTGTTTCATAAAGACAAGTGTGTGTCGATTGCTGGAGTTTTATTGACAAAGGAATATTTCTAGGAGGCTATCTACTTAAGGCTTGAAGATTTGTAGAGAGTCTCTAGCCAAGAGAAGGGAATTTCTCCGCAGGACCCCGGGTAGGGTCTATACTGTGATGAATTCTCCAATTCTCCTATGTGTGTGTGTTTGTGTATATATAAATGCTATGTTACTAGATTTATAGGTGATTAGTTACTGTGTATTGGAAAGAAAATATAAATGTTTTATTTTCTGTGTTTTCTATGGTGTTTATGGGAAGTAATTATGCATGTTTGTATGGTATTAGGGTGTTATGAAATCTTTCTGGGAAGTTAGGAATGCTTGTGATTATGTAGGAAGGTGTATTTAACTATTATTGTATGGAATGAGGAAGTTTAGGAAGAAATAGGAAGAGTTAGGAAGGTTTAGGGAAGAGATGCAGTCACAATTCCCATTGTTGCTTTTGCAGTCCTTCTATGTGAATTATTGTTTTTATTTTGATTATTATTGTCTGAGAATTAGGTAGTGTTGATGATGTGTTTTGGATGTGGTACTGAGGTCCCTACATCAGGTTGACCTCAGGGAACCTTTCTCAGACACTCTCCGCGCCTAAAAAAGTCAGTTTTTGGTATTTTCAGGAAGTTTTAAATTCAATTTCATGAAAGTATCCTATAGTGTCGTACAACATTGTAGTCATACCTATATGAAACTTTGTCAAATTTTGTATGAGAATTCATAAATTTTCGTATGGGTACATAAACAAATTTGTTTGGAGTTTTTGAGGGTTCCAAGGGCTCAAAATTTGCAAAATTTGTGTTTAGAACCTCTATAACTCATTCCTTATGATTGGGCTGAAATTTTTATGGCCTATGTTTTTCATTTACTATTTTTTTTTTTGTTATTATGTGTTACTTATGGTGTTTCAGTACTTGGATTTTACGTAAGTTCATTTTATGAGGCTAGACCTAATTATGGTGGTAGGTTTATACAAATATAACGTTTAAGTATAAGAACATTTAATTTCTTATACTTTAAGTTATATTTGTATAAATACCTTCCAGGATTTTTGAGATAGGTTTTAGCTTCATAGGAGTTAAGATGCAGATTCTAAATTTTGGAGATTTTTGAAAAAATTCAGACTTAGCCAAATTTTAGGCACAAGAGGTTTCCATAGATGGAATGTCATTTTAATGCATGTGGAATTTTGTATCACCTATGTATGTTCATTTCTTGTTTTTTTGAGGTTATATGGTGCACTTACGATATTTTTGTACTTGGCATATACTTGAGTTCATTTTTATGAGGCTAGGACTCGTCTCGGTGGCCTATGTGCACGAGAGGGTTCCCTAGACCTATAAATTGGCCATGGAGAGTCATATTTATGCATGTGGAAATTTTTATGCTATTGCTTGAGGTGTCTAAATTGATAGACATCCTTCCAATGGTTCTTGTTATGTATATGGCTAAGGATAGGACTCACTCTGAGGGTCTGAGTGCACAAGGGAGTTTCCTAAACCTATGAATCGGGACATGGAAGTGTTATTTTGTATCTTTGGCTTGTGATGGGGTAAGGGAATAGGAACCCTAAGTGAGTGTCTCACCATAGGTGTTAGAACCCTAAAGTGGTTTCTAGATGATCCTATGGGTGGGTTTGTAAGAAGTGATAACCTTAAAAATTAACCTTGGAAGGGGGGATTTAAAAGATAATGAAAGAAAATATAATAAAGGCCACACAGACCTGATTAGAGTACCGGGACCAGGGATAACTTCCAAGATGGATCCCTATTCATAAAGGGGGGACCGGGGTTACATGGTTGCCAAGAAGGATCCTAATATACACGTTGTGTGATGACACTCACTTAGGTGGTCTCCTAGAACCTTGACCTCAGTGTTATAGTATAATGATATTTGATGTGCTTTATTCTTGTGCTTTTGAGTCTTGGATTTATTGGTATTTGAGACTTAGATTGCCTTAAGGTCTTGAGAGTACCTTGGTTCTATCTCCTAGTACGGGGGGTGGAAATTTACTAGTTTCACATGGTTGGGTGGCAAATCTCTTTTGAGGTATTGTTCGTGGTTCATGTCGTAGCT
Source organism: Chamaecyparis obtusa (assembly GCA_027943335.1). Classification (NCBI taxonomy): domain Eukaryota; kingdom Viridiplantae; phylum Streptophyta; class Pinopsida; order Cupressales; family Cupressaceae; genus Chamaecyparis; species Chamaecyparis obtusa. The sequence goes on along the minus strand of BSBK01003474.1, from coordinate 126,420 downwards.
TGGATTTTGAGTTGTTCAATGGTAAAGTTTATATTCTTGTATCATGTATCTCTATCTTTTGAAATCAAGAAGTAAATATGTACTATAAGCCCTTGGGCAACTTGATGTAATTATCTTTCTATATGCCTTCAGGCAATGTGTAGTAACTGTAATTATGTTTGTAAAAGGAAATTGTAAGAAATAAGTTATGTATATGGGAAGGGTAGTATTAGGAATCTAAAAAGGGGATTGAATATTGGTTAAATCGGTTATGGATTATAATTAAGTAACTTTCCTACCTTATCTCTCTTATAAGTTTTAAAATGAAATTGAAATTAATGGTTCTATACAAACCTTTTTAATGCAAGTACTTATGGATGTAAACTTCTTTAAAAGGAAACTTGTTTTGATATGTGGATTAGTGAAAAGATATGCTAAGGGTTGATGGGTATCTCCAGGTCAAAATAATAAGGGAAAGGAAACATGTATGTTATTGAAAGTATTAAGATGAAATTCCTTCCTAATGCTCTTAAATGTTTAAGTTCAATGTGTGTGATGTAAGATTATTTAAACAAGGTTTTAATCTCAATTCTTAACTGATATATACAATGTCAAAGATGATAATTTGTAGTAGAATGATTCAGTGGATGGTTAGGATTGTGAGCTATTAAAGGTTAAATGCTTTACACTCTCTCTATTGTGATCTTTGAAATGAAAATGGAAAGTAAGGACTTTTGATAGAAAGTTTTTGTGATGATAGTGCATAGATAAGGTTAAGAAGAAAACAAATGAAAGATGAAAGGATAAATGTATTTAGTGTATTAGATAAATGATGGGCTTCTGATTCATTTATAAAAGTAAATATTTATGCAAATTAGGTAACAAAAATGAATGCAATTAGCTCATTAATGTAATTGGTTTTGATGAGGAATGGAAGCAATGTCTCAATGTAACTTGAAGTTGAAATGAAAATAGAATTGCATTAGATTAAGTAATAAAAAGCATTGCTTGATAATGGTAAATGAATTCATTAAGGGAACCTTAAGGAATGTACTTGTGAATGGTTATGATGATATGTTAGAATGTTAAGAAAAAATTTGTTAGTTGTAATTTTAGGTCATAAACCTGATTCCTTATGGGTTCCCTGGCAGAGACATTGCAATCAACAATTGTTAATTTTTTAAAATTTCTTTACAATCTCATTTTCAAATTTTAATTTTTGTCTTTTCTTTTTTAATAACAATCAATAGAAACAAATAAATAATTTTAATTTAATTTTATAAATATATAAAAAAAATAAAAACTATATAACATACAAGTTAAAAAAATCTGAAATCCTATTGATCAAACAAAAAAATAATTGCATCTTATGAATATAATAGCAACCTGCATATAATAGGAACTAATAATATTAATAATAAATGAATGTGATTATATTTCAAATCCAATGCATATGGAGCAAGGGGGTGTATACACACAATAAAATAAAAATTAGTTCTTCATTCAAACTGAAGATGACATAAATTGGGCTACATAAAAGTACACGAGAATTAGATGTCACGAAAGGAAAATGAATGGAATATAATAAAAAAGCCAAAAGGGTCGGTGAGTGGAGGTCATATCATGGCCAACCATGTCTCCCCTCTTTTCAAAATATCAAAATTAACATTCTTTTCACCTTGTCATTTCTCTAACTTAAAATGTTCGTTGTAGAAACAATCAAGCACTATAAAACATTTTTTCTATATTTTTTTTCTTTGTTGCAAGGACTGAGCCCATAACCCGTGAAGAATAAAACATATCGAGAATAATATTCATAACCCGTGAAGAATAAAACATATCGAGAAAAATAAATATTATTCTAGGCGGCTATACTAGTCAAAACTCAGACGTGAAGGAATTTTCTAAAGGGTTGATATTTTCAATCAAAACGAGAATAGGTATCCTCTTTTCTTTCATTTGATGTGAGATTTGGCTGTATTCTCTCGTGAACTCATGCTAGCGCTGCCAAAAGTAATAGCAAAGGTTGTTCTAAACATAATAATAAATAAATAATACTTGCACTTATATTGCTACGTTGTTATTTAGAAAATGTATATATTGCTTTTATAATTTAAAATTATTTAAAAATTAATTTTAAAATAAAATTATATTATTAAAACCATTGATAAGAGATGATTTAATAGTTTTACTATTTTTATTTTAGAAGTTTCAATTTTTATATAATTCTATTTTGTTTTTCTTAAAATTTATTAAATTTTTTGAATTTAGTTATATTTATATTAATTAAATTTATTAGATTTTTTGAGTTCATATTATTGAAGGTAATAAATTAATTCAATAGTTAAAAATTTTATTGATCAACTCTTATTGATAATTTATACCTTTTATTAGGTCCGTAATGACTTTTAACTGGAATGTACTAAAGTAAGCCCAACCAAACATTAATTACTTATTTTGAGAAAGAAATTTTAACCTTAACTATACCTTTAACAATGCAACCGATTTACCACTACACAAGATAATCCGTAAATAAGATGTAAACTATTATTTATAGTGCAAACATGATATGACAACAAAGACTTAAACATAGTCTACCGAATCACACTAATCACACTATATAAATACTAATGCTCCTTACACTTATTTATAATCAAAAGTGCTCTCAAAACTACACGTCTGCCATTGTTAAATTTTTAACCTTATCTCTTGTCAAACAAGTGTGAGTCTCTGCTTGCCCGATTTTAATAGGAAGATTTCACTATGCAAGTTTTTTAGTTTAACTGGAATAGATAGTCTTTACTAACTACCTTTAATATTATTAGCTATGATGTTCAGATCATTACAGAAAGAAGAGAAGATTATGATATTCTTATTGTGGAATTGTTGTTATTGCAGATAGAGAGAAGATGGCAGAGAGAAAATTAAGATTGACACTATTCATGATATTAGAGTTGATGTCAGTTATGGTAGAGGGCGACCCAACATGCAGTCCAGCGGGGAACTTCTGGTGCAACAGTGGGAGATGTTGCAGCATATATAACTGGTGTGGAAGTACTTCAGACTACTGTGCATCTGGCAACTGCCTCGCTCAGTGCTGGCCTAACAGCCTTGCACTCAATCAGTCTAGTTTGAATCGATCCCAAAAGAACCTCACCTCGGCCTCTCCATAGCAACCCATCACTGCTGGTTGAAGGATGCGGCTATTCTTCATACAAAATGTATGGGTTAGAGACAAATTTCAAAAACTAGAAAATACAATAGATTTTTGTGAAATATTTAGCATTTGTTCTTCATAATCTGCATATTTTAAGATTGAAAACCACAAAAAATTTGAAAAAAAGAAGTTTGACTTTTTTTTTTTTCCTTTCAGGTTGAAGACTATTCAATATGTAAAAATTAAATAGTTAATCCTTTATTAAATACGTAGAGTTGTAGAGTTATATCAAGAGTTTTAATCATCGATGTGAACAAGTTCTTATATTTATTGTATCCTAGGTTTGGTTGATGGTACTAGTCTTTGAATAAAGAACTTAATTGATATGTAATATTAAAAAAATTAGAAGTAAAAATAAAACTAGTAATTATAAATATCCCTGCTGCCTAAGTTAAATTTGCCCGTCAACTTAAATTTTTGGCGGGTATTCATTCAATAACGCCGTTAAAGTGCGAGGGCAGTCCATGGCTAAAGAACGTAACATGAAAGATTAAACATATATCAAACTTATTTAGATTTTAGAATTTATTTTTTTTCTGTAAAAATGCATGAATTTGATCCTCCGGCGAACACCAAAATGAAGCAATATTTGATGATGTTAAGATAAGGATTTTGAGATGGATGGGACAAAGCTTAAATGCTATCTTATCTTTACCAAGACATTCATATATTCACGTACTCTAGAAATAATAACAAAGGCCAGAAAGCAGACCCCATCTATATAAGACGTGTGACGTAGAAGCGGCCAACAATGGGACTGCCATCTGCATCTTATAAAATAAATGGGATATTCCAATCTTCTCCCAAACTTGATAAAAGGAATATTCCAACAGATGTAGATGGAATAAGAATTATATGAACTTTCAAACACCAAATGACTACATTGTTTGAGAGATATCTTCTCCCAGTAGTTGAGGTGAGCAGAAAACTCTACTGTGAAAAATCACGGGGTCCGTCTCCTGAACGCACTTTTTTCGCATACGATGTTTATGTTAAGTAGTGTAAACAAAATATGTATTTGTTAGAAAACATATTTTGAATAGTAAATTCAACAATAGTGATTACGATAAAGAAGAGTTAGACAGCGAATGATTGACGGGTGTGGAATCTTACTTTCGGTGATCGGTGCAGCTCATGCAAGTGCGCTCGTCAAATCAGCCCCCACTTTCACAAGAAAAAGATTCGGTGACGGAAATACGATATACTAACCCTAACTCAAAGGACCAGCACAACGTGTACTGGATGTTTCATTGGGTAGCGGCTAAATAGCCAGCTAAAACGTAAAATATATAAAGGCACTTATTTTCAAAAAAAAGTGTCCTCTTTGGTAAGATACATGTTTTAGTTTGTTGTTTAGACGTCGTTTTATTGAGGGAAATTATTAGTAAATTTTTACTGACAGAAAATAATTTTGTTCAATGGATACTAACAAAATAAACTATTATTTCTATGTGAGTGGGTGTGTAATGAGTACTTCAAAGAGGTGTGGAAGGTCTAATAGATAAAATTTTGGTTAAGTGTGTAAATAATGTTGTGTATGTAATTAAGGTTTTAGTAAAGATAATATAGTTTCAAATCAATTATGCATCCACTTACAAGAATCCAATTATGAATCAAACAAAATAACAAAATATGTGTATAAAATGTTATACTTGCAATAGGAAAAGAGGGGAAGAAAGGGAGAGATAGCAATAGAAAAAGGGAGAGATAGAAGAAGAGAGAGGATATAAGATAGAAATAGAGATAGAGATAGATACAAACATATAGATGGACAAAACCACTAATGTGGAATATATATATATATATATATATATATATATATATATATATATAAGAGGAGTAAATGGGTCTTTGATTTACACATGCTTAAGTGTACTTAGGAAAATTATTAGTTTCTAATTATTACTACTTTTAGTTTTGATTGGTTACCTATTGACTCTCTTCCCCTGCCCTTTTAAAAAAGGCATTGTACATTGTTTTTGGTAGCTCAACACTATTAATCTTTCTAGTGAAATGTTTCTCTCTATAGATTGTGCTCTTGGGAGATTGATTTCTCCAAGATGATAATTGAGCCTCCAATCTACAAAATCTTCTAAATTTGAGAGTTTTATTGGAGCTTATGAGATCCCTTCTTCTTGTAGAAGAGATTTGATATTTTTGTTTTGTTTGTGTCATTATATTTGACACACAAAAATTAAACAATTTTTCATTTATAATATTTATTTCTTAGTAGTTTGACATATTTGATATAGTTGCCAACATCATGTTATTGCTTGTTGGCATTTTCTTGCATGACTTTTTTTTCGTTGGTTATAGTTTTGTAGAAACATTTATTTGGCTCCCTATTCGTGTATCACATATCATCTTGCTTGGTGGAGTTGTCTTGTTTCACTTGGGCATCACCTTGATTATTCCATAGATTTAGGTGGTGTTAATTATATTTGGTCACATTGTTGTGATTGGTTTTCAATCTTCTATGCTCATAGGCATTTTGATCTTTGTTTCTTATTGTCGTAGTAATTTCCTTGGTAGGCATTAGGAATTTCAATACTACATTCTAGAACTTAATTTTTTTAGTGCATCTTTTTTGACTTCATGGGTTAAAGTTTAGCATAATTATTTATTCATCTCATCATTTGTTTATCACATACATTCTTTCTTGGAGTTGGTTTGTTTCAATTGGACATTGTAGATCATTTTGTTAATCTAGGTAGAGATAATTATATTTAGCCAAGAATTTCCTTGTTGTGATTGGTTTTTAGTCTTTTGTGATTGAAGGCATTAAATAATTAGCATTTCTTGTAACTCAATTCATTTCCTTGGTAGGCACAGGGAATTGATATTACATTTTGGAGTGTTATTTTTTCAATGGCTCTCTTTCTTAATTCTTAACTTGTCTTTTATATCAATTTTATTGATCCAACCTTTGTATCTTCCATGAATTTATTTACGATTTGGGCAATATTCATTGACCTCTTATTCATGGTTGATTCCAGTCATAACACAATTTGTGTTTTCATTATAACTTGCATAATAGGACTTCATAATTACACTTAAGGAATACTTAAATTTAAATATGGGTCCTCTATCAATTTAATTTTATTTAAAATAAAGGTAAGCCCTTACTTCTAAGTGTGCTCCTCTATTTTTCCTCTAATCAAATAGTTTATTTCATTATCTAGGCCCTATCTTATCATTTGCATCCTTTATTTTATGTCCCAACCTTAGAACTGGTTGTACCTCATAATTCTGTATCTTTGCATCACCCCAGACCCATAGTCCTGATTTGGGCCCCGATAAGGTGGTACAATACATTCCAAACATATTGTACCCCAAAGATTGAGTCCAAATTTAAACTAGGTCTCCATCTCAATGATTTATAAGAGGATATAGATTTGTAGTTGGCTCTCTCAATTCTATCTCCCAATTTACTATAAAACAAGCTTCACACTTCATTTTGACAAGACAATAAGAATTATAGGGTTGGAGCCTTAATTTGAAAACATCCCATTGCTTGGCCAAATAATAGTATCAGAAACCCATAGCAATGGACTGCCTATTTTAGGATTGGACACCCTACATGATTTCCAAATGGATTATTTAGTCTCATTTAATTATCGACCAGGGACGTAAACTTGGAATGGCATTCGCAAAGTATATGCTTCAAACCTTCTCAATCTAAGACTATATATGGAATTCAAATGCTTATGCTTCAGGAAAACTATGCTAGAACTTGGTAAATGAAGTTATTCTTACAAAGCAGGAATTCACGGTAGGGAATTACTCTAACCACCTATGCTGAAGGAACAGGCTACCAATTCTGTTATCAGTAGTTGCAAGAACATCAAAGTTCTAATTACTTAGAAATAAATAGGAAAATGAACTCTACGCTAATAGAACAATTCACTCATCAAGTGGAGCCCCTTGAATGAGTGAATAGGAAATACAATCAAGATAAAAGATATAAACTTGAACTGAGCATTCTATTCATCCATAAAAAAATGATTACACTTGATTGAAAATAATATTGCAAGAGTTCTGTTATAAAAACCAATTCATTTGACTAACTCCAAAAGAGTCACAACAGTCAATTATTTAAAGGAAAGTTACAGCTATCTCCTAAATCTACGATCACTTCATAAATGAGGATCAGTTACAACTCATAAAGTTCCAGAATAGAAACATCATTGAACATGAATAATCTCCAGGAATATAGCAGGTTAAGGAAACTAAATCTGGGCACTGCATGAATCAGAAAACATCAATTAACTCACTTTTCTTGCAAAGATTCTGCAATCCCACGGTTGGCTTTGATTACTCTGGCGCGATTATGTTGGTCTTTGAATGTCCACAGTCAACACCTACAAAATAATCAATGCACACACATCCAACCATATACATATATATCCTCATCATTAATATTAGGAAAAGGTGTAAGTTCTAATTAACACTCTTGCAAGTCCTACAGCTACAGGAGGTAACTACCCAAAACATAGCTTAGGCAAGGAAACATCCATTAACATGTATAGCTACTACATTTACCATTCCTATGCTTGAATTCAAGCAAATATCATGTCTTTAAAGTATCCATATTTTCATTTTATGTTTTCACACACACACACACACACATATATAACATATACATAAAAACCATAAGTTCATATGCTTGAAAACTATAAATTCATGTCTGTGTGCAATTAACTATTCTGAAAATAGGATAAAAAGTACTGAGAAAGATGGCTATTTAGAAATCCATCATTCCCCCCAACTGAACTATTGCTAGTCCCCAGCAATCATAAAATTTTGAATTCTATTACGAACCCTTAAGTCACTGGCTATTCTCTACCCAAACTCATCATTAACATAGTCAAAGTACCCGTGATTTACTCCGAGTCTTTCCAATTGATGGACTTTGATGGCCATATCATAATCTGTTGCACTGTCATTCATTGCTAGCAATGACTACAGGAAGAGTGGAGGCTGTAATTAAGGAGTGTCCTTCCTAGCATAATGTACCATGGAACTCTTCTTGTAGCAAGGGTTAAATTATGTGGAGAGTGAGGTTCCCTTTACTTTAGACCATGTGAAATCCATATCCATCTTTGTTTGGAGGCACTAATTGTTGTTGCAATGTCATGTGAGGAATGTTGTTCCCAATCTGTGAAAACTTGCTCTCTAATTGGATATATCTTATTAGCTCCACTTGCATTCGCTGTAACAGAAAGCTAGTCTAGATATGTCCGCCTGGAATGTTAAACTTCAGGTCTCATCATCAAGGGATCTGTCATCTCATTATTTTTGTAAGGTGTAGCTTGATGCTCCCTACTTATCTCGTTCTACATCCAAGACATAACTGCCCTTAACTGCACATCTCCTACATAAAGGAGTGAGTTTTGTAATACCCCAAAAATGGGCTATAGGTTCATTAACCTCCTATATCAACATATCCAATGAAATCGACATCGAAGTCCTAACCTAAGGCACATCTGAACATCATCAAATCCTAATTGATTATCTTAAATTCTACATCGAGGAATATTCCTAGTAATATTCCTAATCATCTTAATTATCTTTATTTTAATGATTATTTGATGATAAATCACAATTATCCTAAAGTTGATTAATTGAATATGATGAATATTTAATTAATTGATTTAATTATGCCACTTAATTATTTAATTGAATTTAATTGTATTTATTCCTAAGTATTATTATTTAAATTTGACAATAAATCAAAATTCCTATCATTAATTGACTAAATTTTTATTTAATTAATTAAAGCAAGTTGTCATATTTGATGATATTATTTTTGAATAAAAGTTTGATTAAATGATTGATTAACCCATAAATCAATTATTTTATTTCAAAAATTAGTTAAGTTGAGAATAAATCACTTTATTTATTTATTAATTCATAATTATCCATGTGCACAATCAAAGAGCAGTTAAACTCCAAATCAGAAAATCAATGCAAGTTATTGACTTTTTGGAACTCAACATCATTTTTGAGTTTTAAAGTTGATCTAAACTTCTAATTTGAATTAAAAAGCTATTTTTGCATGATTTGCATGTTTTTGTGAATTAAATTATCTTTATTTAAAAATAACTCAAAAATCAAGTTGAGTTATTTGAGTGATTTATGGCTTTCTTTCATGCATCCTCAAAGCCCTGGATTTCTATAAATTAAGGCTTTAGCTCTTCACAAATCATCCACAAGAATTGCATAATCACGCTGCTGAATTGGAGACTAAAGAATCATCTTTGCGAATCCAAGCTTTGTGAGATCAATATTGCATAGTTTTTCATATCATATTAGTTTTCATTTGTTAGATCATCATAGCATATCAGTTTTTTTTACATATCATAGATTCATATCAGTTTTCATCATAATTGCATAGAAAATAAAAAAAGTAGATTAATTGCATTCATATTTCATATCAGTTTTGCATTCAAATCCTTCATTTAGGTGTCGTCAAGGTCACTAATCTTGATAACAATCTGAGAACATCATACTCACACCTATTAGAAGGTAGTAAATCACTTGGTTAGTTTAGCTTTCAATTCATTACACGATTTCATTTTTGCCAACCTCTAATGTTTTACTGAAGTGTTGTGTCTACAGATCAGGTACAAAATTCACACACACATTTCTGGTGCCCACCGTGGGGCCATGAAATGGGTTTCCAATTCAATTCTATCAATTTCTATCTTTTTCTCCTCAGTTTCTGTGCAAAACTATGATTTTTAATTTCTATCTGTACAATCTTCGTACGAGTTTCTAAAAAAAAGTCATTTCACACTATACCCACTATCGTACGACAGTCTATCAGATCGAGGATCATGTCGTACTGTACACACTATCATTTGAAAGTTCAACTATTGTTTCACAGCACACCCATTGTCGTATGAGTTTCAGACTGTCGTCTGGTAACAAACCCACTGTCGTACAAGTTTCGGCATCAGATTTCAACTGTCATTTCATTTTTCAAGGCAGTTTGTCATATTTTTTTTTCAAATTTTGACTAACGGCTAATCTTAACAATTGAAATTCTCTATTTTTTATTGACTCTTGCTGGTTTTGATTGGAAAAAGCACAAGAATTGCTAAAAATAGGTAAAAATCTACTAAGCGCATTGCGAGGAATTTAGGTAATCTTCTCAGCTAATAAGACTTTGATTTTGGATCTAAAAATGAACATCTCATGTGTCTAGCTTGAGTGACTTTTATTGCTTTCCTATCACAGACTTCATTTGGGCTATAAAAATGAACATAGTTTACTTTCAGCATCTTTGTTACACATAGTAATTAGGCCCCATGAACACTATTTGTGAATCTTGAGAGAGTGGGTTTCCAGCAAAACTCTTCTCAACGAAGGATCCCTTGTAGGTGGGGAGGATACTGAGGGAGTCTCACATTCCACTAGATCCGTGTGTCTTCAACTTTTGATCGAGGCATTCTCTCTCTAGAGAAGTTGATAGATCATAAGGGGTTGACGTCATAGATCTTTCTGAGATAATCTTGGTCTTAGTGTGTCAGATTAATCTGTCTACTTTGTTTGGGTTAAAAGTGAAAAGGCTAGGGGATTATGCTCTACTTCCTTTTTGGATAGTACCAGAAACCCAAATCCTTGAATTTGGAACCAATCTCCATGTGGTATATCTTGTGAGTCACCTTTAGAGAGGGTTAACCGTAGTGGACATTCCCTTAATTGGGTCAACCACGTTGACGGAACCTCAAGCGATAATAGTCATTTTCACCGTGGTAGTAACAACAGCTATATAAATGTCCTTGTGGAAGAAATCTTCACAGGTGTGGTTCATTTTTGGGTTGTTAGATCTCCCTAGCAACTCCTGATTGATTAAATTCTTGGACTATGTCAAAACCCTGGTGCACTGGGATTGGAGTTCACCCCCTTGGATCATAAAAGTTGTAGAGTCAAACCATTACTAAAAACCCTAGTGAGGCCAAATTTTCATTTTCTAGGAATATCTGCATTACTGCAAAACATTTTGGAACATACACAATTAGCACTTCTGAGGATTAGAATGAATAAAATCACTTGATTGTCCATGCGCAAGGTTACTTTTGCCCTTGTTCATTGTTTTCAGACATGCTTGAAATCACTTGCTTGCTATTTTGCGTGCTTGTTTATCTATATGGTTACTAAAAATGAACAAATCTATTACAATCCTCGAATCTGGACAGTAGAATTTGCAAACAATTTGAAACTGAAAACCCTAAATTTGCAAAATTTGAAGTGAAATTCCTTTCTGGATTCAAAAGTCATCTCAGGAGATCAGAATGTCATACGATTTTTTGTCAAATGTTGTTTCATCACTGCCCAACTGTCGTATGGTAAGGAACCTAGTGAGTGTTGTATGAGTCTTTCTGCCAGTCAAATTCAAAAAAGTCAAATCCTGCTAGCAACTATCATACAAGCTTTTCAACTATCGTTTCATAGCATACCCACTGTCGTGCAAGTTTTGCAACTATCGTATGAGATTTTCAACTGTCGTTTCATAGCATACCCACTGTTGTATGAGTTTGCAGAGTGTTGTTTGGGAAATTTTTGAAGTTGTCAAAAAATTGTCAGAATTGCCAAATACTTAGCTTTTTCAGCCTATTTCCAGAACCTGTCAAACAAATCACTATGTCAGGAATAGAGCAGTCGCTATTGAGAATCCTATCATTTTCCAAAAGTGGCCTTTTGAATCTGATTCAACCTTCTATTTAATCGATTTGAGTCTTTTTCATCTTGTGTCAAAACCTTGTCATAACTATCAATCTTCAATCAATCATCAAAACAACTAAGTGTTGTGATCTCTTGTCCGCTATCTTTTGGGAATCTACCCATACATCCAGGGCACATTATCCTTCACCCACATCTAATCAAATCTTCAAATCAATCAAACCTTGACAAGGTTGCATCATCTGATCATCTTGATTCAATTCATTCTTTAGTTATCTGGATCTTATTCTTTTGTTTCACTCAAAGTTAATGGTGGAAACTAGAGCTTCCTCACACAAGAAATCTAGAGAAGCATCCTAGACCTTACCTATAACCGCTACCAGGGGTCCAACTCTTGAGCAACTCATCAATTCTGGTCTTTACAATGATGACGGTCTTGGCAACTTTCGATTAAAAACTGGTTACATTCCTCCTCCATCAACTCACGAAGGTACCCAACAAACCCCACATCAATCTATTCCAAGGAGTCCACAAACTCCTACCATGTCTCAAGTAGGGACAAAATTTGGGTCTCAAGGAGCTCAATCTCAACATGCTGCAGATCAGGAACCCACACCTGAAGAAATTGTTGAATATCAAAATGATGATAACTTCAAACAAATGATGAAGCATTTCTTTAAAGAAGATAGAGAAGCATACTTTTTACAATTGGCTCATCAAGGAGCTAAACTTCCTCCCAACTTTAATGTGGAAAATATCATTACACATGAGGAGGAAACTCCACTCATAGCTATTATGAAACAGATGCATGCCATGCAAGTCAAACTTAACAGCCTTGAGAAAGAAAAGGAACCCAAGGAGTTCTCCATGGAAGCTCTATGCCCTTTTCCTTTTGACAAAGACTTGTATATGCCACCATTTCCAAAATGAGTGGAGATGCCCAAGTATGATAAGTATGATGGACACTCTGACCCTCAAGACCATGTCAAAGAATTCTGTACCCAATTAATGGAATTCATTCATGAACCAACCTATCTGATGCGTCTCTTCCCTCGATCTCTGGGAGGAGCGGCCATTCAATGGTTCTCTCGATTACCTTCCACTATCAAAAATTTTGAGGAATTGATCAAATTGTTTTATCAGCAATACTCCTACAATATTCAACATCCAGTCACCATGATTGATATCTATAATCTCAAGCAATATCCAAGAGAATCATTCCTAACATTTCTCAGGAGATGGAGGAAGTTCTCTCTATATGCCAGACCTATTCCAGAAATAGAAAAACTAGAAATCTTCATCAATAACCTTGTTCCAGAAATCAATTATCCTCTAAAAATGCAAGATCATACATCTTTTGATAAGATGGTGGATAATGCTATAAAATTTGAAAAAGTGCTTGTGAAAAAAGGAGAAATCACACTTCAAAAAGACAAGTACAAATCAGGATCCAGTTCTAAAGACAAGAACAAAAATTGGAACAAGAACAAAGGCATCATCATAGATGGCATTGTTGATACTATCCATGCCCCATCAAAGGCACCAGCTTACAATCTGACTCTTGGTTCCCAAGCCATAAAAGCTTCAGAACAAAAGTCATCCGAACCATTTCAAAAGAGGCCAGAATACAAATCTTGGGATAAACAGGGAAAGTTCACTCCTCTTGGAGAATCTTTAGAATCAGCTATGAAAACTCTACTAGCTTATAACATCATCTCTTTGCCAGCAATCTGACCACCTGATTCTGAGCCTAAGCCAAAATGGTTGAGAGAAAATGAATTTTGTGATTTCCATCGAGGTAAAGGTCACAAAACTAATAATTGCTTATGGTTGAAACACACCATTCAAGATCTGATTGATAGGGGAGACATCACAGTTGACAATCCCAAGAGCAATAACGATCATACAACATTCACAGAACCACTTCCAAAACATGGTCAAGAATTTTCATCTTCTCAACCTAATATGGGGGCAAAAGTCAATTATGCTTACCCTGGAAATAATGCTACCATCAATATGGTTGAACCCTGTCTCTTAGAGCATTGCAATGTCATCACAATTGTAAGAAGAGATAGACAAAATCAATCCACCAATCCAGTTTCTTGATCACAAGCCCAAGCACATCTGAAAAGACAAATCCCAGATTCATCAAATGTCCCTAAGGTGCCCTTCAATCTTTCATCTGCTTCTAAACAAAAGGCTGCTTCCAAATCTTCCAATCCAAAGGATACAAGGCCTACATCTTATAGCATTGTTCAACAACTCTAGCACACTAATGCCAAAATATCCATGTTTGAGTTGCTTCAAATATCTCCAGCTCACAGAGCCATACTAGACAAAGCTTTGCTCAGTTCCAATGTTCCTGATGACCTTGATTTAGATAGGTTCCAGACTATGGTTGGACATCTTAAATCTCCGCAATATATCTCCTTTTCAGAGGAAGATGACAACTCCTTGAGTCACCCACATAATCAGCCTTTGCATATAGAAGTCTTGATCTAGAACCGTAGAGTCAAACGTGTGTTGATAGATGGGGGCACTGGCCTAAACATTTGTTCTTACAGCTTGATCACACAATTGGGATTTTCAGAATTGGCTATTGATCCTCGAAAGAAGATAACCATAAAAGCCTATGATGAACAAGAAAGATCTTCTAAAGGCACCATTGTCTTACCCATCTGAGTGGGTCCAGTTATCAAAGATACCATCTGTCAAGTGCTTGATCTACCTTTGGCCTACAACATCCTCCTAGGGAGACCATGGATACATGAAATGCAAGCTATTCCTTCTACATACCATCAATGTTTGAAGTTTCCTTATGAAGGAGTAGAGGTTACTATCCCCATAGATCTGAATAGAACTTGCAATACATTGAAGGAAAGTGCAGATAAGCTTGTGCCTAATAACAGAGAATCTTCCATTGAACTAACTAAAGAAGCATCCACATCTAAAATGGAAGATCTAGCAAAAGAGGTCAATATCAAAGAAAATGGGATGGGAGAATATATTATAGAGCCAGTCTTATCTTTGACATCTCTCCCTATCTCACCTAAGTCTTATGGACAATCTTTGAAATAGTCCAAGCCTAAACCTAGGGAACCTCTTGAAGCATATAAAAAGAATTTTGTGGCAGAACAAGTATCCAAGCAAGAGTTTGAAGAGGATGAAGTTGTGCTATCATGGCTATACAAAGACGAATATGAATCCCACAATGTTCAAACTAGCGACTCTACAACACCACAGATCTCTTCTAAGTCATACGGTCCAGGAAATAAGTTGATAGCTAAGATGGGATATTCAGGTAAATGACCTTTAGGAGTTAGAGGAAAAGGTCTTGTGGCACCTCTCCCACAAACTGGTAGAGAAAATAAGAATACTGTTGGCCTAGGCTTTAAGAAGAAACCCTATCACCTGAAAGGTAATTGTTCTCATGTCATAGAGTACATCTCACCAAGAGAACCTCTTCTTAAGAAAGAAGAAACAGAACCATTAGATAGTGATTCAGATAGCTCAGAACTCATCCCCTATGAAAAATTTCCTAAGGAGATCAAAGACCTTCTTAATGATAAAGATGATCCAATCAAAAGAATTAATGCAGTAGAAACACAAGAACCTACTATCAATCAAGAGATAGTTGCAACACAAGAACCAACTAATCTAAAAAACAATCAAGAAGAGGGAAGTGGTAGTGATTCTAAGATAGATTCCCATGAGTATGAATTCAAATTAGAATCTGAGGGTAACCCTTCTTGGCGTATTCATCCTGACTTTACTCATGTTCTTAGATTTCCTAGAGGCATAGATGAGGAATCTAATGACTATGAATGGGGAGCCATTCCAAAACTAGATGAAGATGAGCTTATTATAGAGAAACATGTTGATTTTATTCACCAATATGCACCTCAACCCAACGTAAGTCTAGAATGAAATGATGAACCTATCGAGTCTGATCCACCTATGGCTGAATTGGACTCCCACGATGACATTGAGCCTATTCATGAATTGAATGTCTTAAGTTGTAATATCACCTTTGAACTCGAGCATCTGGTTAGGACCAATGATGACATATCCATATCCGTAAACACTATCTCCCAATCTTTCCCTACTTTGACTATCCAATATCTAGACCTTATTGATCAAACCTCCACAAATCTGAGCCATGGTATTTATACCTTCCCGAATGACTATACCCTTGCTTGCTACCTAAATGTAGTTGATCCTATGAGGACTTCCATCAGTGAATCGAGCATCAACATGACCAAGTCAAACATCAAATATCTTAGTTAGAAAAATAAGAATAAGAATAAAAAGAAAAAGAGTTCTGAGGGTGAAAACCACTTTGTGGCAGTCTCAGAACCTACAAAAGTAAAAATAAAAGATGTATCCGAAGGTGAAAACCTCTCTGAGGAACCTAAGGATGAGATATTTGATGTCCTTCCAAGTCATTTACAGGATAGATCTCCAGTTCTAATTGAGCCCACTCAATCCATCAATTTGGGTACAACAGAGGAACCACAATTGGTACATGTAGCACAATCATTATCAGAAGAAGAGAAGCAAAAATTTACTACATTCCTAACAGAGAAGAAGATCATCTTTGCATGGAAATACTTAGATATGTCAGGGTTGGATCCTAATCTTATCATGCACCATTTATCCATAGCTCCTAATGTAAAACCTATCAAGAAAAAGTTGAGAAAGATGCATCCTCATGTTGCACTCTTGGTAAAAGCTGAATTAGAGAAGCTCCTAAAAGATGGATTCATCTGAGTTATTGACTATGCAGAGTGGATCTCCAATATTGTACCTATTTCTAAACCAGATGGTTCAATCAAAGTGTGCACAGACTTTAGAGATGTGAATAGAGCGTGCCCTAAGGATGATTTTCCACTACCTAACATTGATATGATAGTGGACATGACTGCGGGTTTCAAGATGTATTCCTTAATGGATGGTTTCTTTGGATATAACCAAATAAAAATTTCTCCAGAAGATCAAGAGAAAACTACTTTCACATGTGCATGGGGTACCTTCTATTGGAATGTCATGCCATTTGGGCTTAAAAATGTTGGTGCTACATATCAAAGAGGAATGGCATCTATTTTCCATGACATGATACATCGAACCATGGAAGATTATGTTGATGACACATTAGCAAAATCTATGATCAAAACTGAACATCTAAAGGACCTGAGCAAGATTCTAGATAGAATGGAAAAATTTAGTCTTAGACTAAATCCTAAGAAGTGTGCTTTTGGTGTCACTTATGGAAAACTCTTAGGATACATAGTTTCAAAGAAAGGCATTGAAGTTGATCCAGCTAAAGTAAAGGCTATAATGGAGATGAAACCCCCTAAGAATATCAGTTAGATGAGGACATTGCAAGGAAGAGTTCAATCTATCAGAAGATTCATATCACAGCTAGCGGACATATCACAGCCTTTTACAAAAACATTACATAAAGGTGTGACCTTTGCATGGAATGAAGAATGTGAGAACAAATTTAACCATATCAAGAAGTATCTATCAAATCCACCTATCTTGATGCCTCCTATTCATGGGAAGCCATTGATTTTATATGTCTCCGCTACAGATACATCATTGGGGGCATTGCTAGCACAACATGATGAGAACAAAAAGGAACGAGCTATATACTATATCAGTAGAACATTGGTTGCATATGAAAAGAACTATTCATTGATTGAGAAAGATTATCTAGCTGTGATCTTCGCATCATAGAAACTAAGACACTACGTGTTAGCTCATACCACTCAATTGGTAGCCAAGATTGATCCACTAAAGTACCTATTAAGTAAAGCTGCCCTCACGGGTAGATTAGCTAAATGGGTCATGCTATTGAGTGAATTTGACATTGAATATGTTGAGAGAAAAGTTGTAAAAGGACAGGTCATTGCTGATCAATTGGCTGAAGCACCATTATTTGATGACACACCACTACAAATGGAATTTCTAGATTCCTCTATCATGCATCTTTCTTTTAGAGAATGGAAATTATTCTTTGATGGCTCCTATACACAGAATGGATCCGGAGCAGGCATATTGTTCATAACTCCTCAAGGATACTCAATCCCAAAAGCATTCAGATTAAAATTTCCTTGCACAAACAATATTGCAGAATATGAAGCCCTTTTGAATGGTATGAAAATAGTAATTGAATGGAGAGTAAAAGAGCTACACATTCATGGAGACTCTCAACTTGTTATCCATCAAGTCAATGATGTGTACCACACTAAAGATGAAAAGCTCATTCCTTACAAGAGAATGGTAGATGATTTAAAGAAGTATTTCATATCTATCACATTTGAGAAAATTCCTAGAACAGAGAACAAGGCTTCCGATGCAATGGCAACACTATCTACTTTATTACAGCAGCCTAAACATGAGCTACGCTACGAGTTCTTGGTGGAAGGACTATCTTATCCTGCATATGTCTCCCTTGAAAGCCACATGATCTACACTGTTGTTGGTCATGATTCATCCAGATACAAAAATCTATTTTCCTATCTCCAAGGCCAAATCATTCTCGATACCTTCAACTGCCATGAGAAGAGATACCTTATCTGTAATGCCTCCTGATATGTCATCATTGGTCACAATCTATACAAACGAGGTTTAGATGGTACACTACTTAGATGTTTAGAACGGGAAGAGTCTCAATGTGCATTAGAGGAAGTCCATGATGGTATTTGTGGGTCACACTCGAATGGTTTAACATTAGCTCAAAAAATTATTAGGGCTGGGTACTATTGGCCTGAGATGGAGAAAGAGGCTATCAAATTTGCTAAGAATTGTCAAAAGTGCCAAGTGCATGGCAACTTAATTCATGCTCCAGGGAGGGATCTAATCCCCTTTACAACACAATGGCCTTTCCATCAATGGGAATTTGATCTTATCGAGATGATTCATCCTCATTCTTCTAATGGACATACCCATATAATCACAACTACAAATTATTTTACAAAATGGGTAGAAGTAGTCCCTTTAACACAAGCAACTAGAAAGCAAATATCTATGTTCATATTGAACTATATCATATGTAGATATGGGATACCTCATTCCATAATCACAGATAACGGTGGACAATTCAAGAACAAAGACCTAGATGTTCTCTGTGCCAAATTCAAGATCACACAACATTGGTCTTCTATCTACTATCCTCAAGGGAATGGACAAGCAAAGGCATCTAATAAAAATCTATTGAAAATCTTGCATTGAATAGTTAATAAGACAGGAAGAGACTGGCATATCATGATCAATCTAGCTCTCTAGGCCTACAGAACAAGTATCAGAACACTTACTGGGGCTACACCTTTCGCTTTAGTTTATGGGTCTGAAGCAGTACTGCCTATTGAGGTTGAAATCCCATCACTAAGAATCAGAATGCATGGTCTAGTAACTGATGATGACTACAGAGTGTCTAGGTTGCAAGAACTTAAACTACTAGATGAGCACAGACAAGCAGCGTATGATCATCTAAGAGTATATCAGAAGAGAATTTCTAGAGGTTACAACAAGAAAGTCAGACACAGAGAATTTCAGGTTGGTGATCTAGTCTTGAGAGAAAATCCTAAAAGGGTAAAAGTACAAAGCTGTGTCACACTTTTATAAAGGAAAAGGTCAACAACACACAAAAATTTTAACTTTAATGACATAAAAATGGCATTTATGTTTAAAATTTGGAGATGATGTAAACTAATGAAATGTGTAAAAGTGGATGAAGTTTATGGCTATAATTTTTTTAATTTTTTTTGAACAAGAATTCACATAGTTTTTAAATTTTTTAAATCCATTTTTTACTTGCTGAAAAATGTTGAAAAACGAGGGTCTTGTCCGCACCAAAAAAGTATATGAAAATAATCTCTTTTTCCTTTGATTTCAAAATATGTCATAGATAAACCGTATAGCTAGTGCAGAAAAGAAGAAAAATTAGTTTTCAATTTATATTTTCTCTGTTATAACTACTCAAAGTCGAACATACCTGAAATCGATAGTTTTCATCTCGCGTCAAATTTCCCCTATCAAATCTACACCATTCAAAAAATAAATTACACACTCTTGAAGATAACTCTCTCCTCTAGTGTTAAATATAAATTTTCAATTTTTTTGATAAGCTTTACTATTTTTTTCTATTTTTGAAGCATCTTGTTCTCGAATGTTAAAATACCTACTTGTAGTATTTTGAAATTATAATATATTAGATCTAATTAAAATACTATAAAAATTATATGATGATAATCTTGACTCTGTGCTCTAAAAAATGGTATTTTTATATTTGTAAAAAAATATCATTAAAAAGAGTAAGAGTTATTGAAACGTCGCTTTTCTGAAATAATTTTATTTCTTTAGTAATTGTTATAAAATATACAGTTAATAGATATTTCCAATTGGAAAAGGTGAAGAACTTATCTAACTTAGCTAGAATGAATCTAGCTAGACCATATGTTTGACAAAAAATAATTTTAGTTAGAAATACTCAAATTCAGCTGTGCTGATAGGTTGTCCTAAAACGTGACACAGCTTTGTGCTTTTACCCAAAAATCAATCACATCGAGAACGCAAGGGGAAGTTTGAACCCAACTAGCTGGGTCCATTTGTAATCACTGCTACTTTTGGCTCTGGTGCCTATCAACTCTCAATGACTGAAGGAGAACAGCTCCGAGAACCAATCAACATTCTCCATCTGAAGAAATTCTATTCCTAAAGCATTCAGTCTATGGTAAAATGTCCTGAAAAAATCTTAAAAATCAGAAAAAGTCCTAAAAAAATGAACATCTTGGTGAAAACCTAGCAATAGGCGCCTTGATGATTCACAAAAAAATTGAAAAAATCAAATGTACAAAAAAATTAAAAAAATCAAAAGTACAAAAAAATTAAAAAATGAAAAATACAAAAAAAATGAAAAAAAAAAAAAAAAAAGTGCCTTGGTGAAAACCTGGAAATAGGCTCCTTGGTAGCAAAAATAGAATCTCTGCCAAGATGGTGAAAACTCGGCAAATGGGCACCACTTGTTTAAAAATGCTCCATCTATCAGCACAATCTTGGTCTTTCCCAGCTTTCAGTCTTGTTTTAGTTTGTACATATCTCCCAATTTGTTTCTGCATTCTTATTTTCAATAAGTTGATCTGTACACCAATCCACTCAAGCGTTTGTATCCTATCAATGTTAAAACTTGGGGGCAATCAATGTCATATCCTATGGCCTCCAATGTATCTTAGACATATCATATCTAGTTAAAGTCCTTTGAAGCTTCATCCGAGTCAGTCAATCTGTCTCCTCTCCAAAAAGGGATTTTGCATCTACAACAACGCAATCAAACATCAAACTAAAAACAATTTGTGCTTTACATGCTTTTATCTCCTTGTATGCTTACTGATTCGCATTGAGATTTTTGCATATTGTGTCCCTTTGAGCTCTTCGATGATGTCCTTTACAGGATTTAGAGAGTGATGACTAGGGGCATAATCTTTTCTTTATTTTCTTCTACTTGTATGTGAAAATATAACAACTTTGGAAATTCTAGATTGAAATGGTGTCCAACTGTAAGAGCCTCTATCTTGAATTGGATGGCCATGCGTACCTCGACCATTGATACCTAGAAAATTCAAGGAAGTTTGATCTAACTATTGTCTTTTTGAGTGAGTTCTTTCTCCTATTGTGAAATGCGATCTTACCTAAGGATGTGAATGATAAAGGGTCACTACGGGTAATTCACATTGGATTTAGAATGATCTCTTGACTGTTTGATGTGTTTACAATGCAAGGTGTATGCAGGTCATCACAACATTTATGTTTTGATGCTTATACAAATTGCTATATCAAAATGGACATGATATTCAGTTCCTCCTGGCGTTTGTGCCTTGGTGCTTATATCTAATCCGACATTCTGAAAACAAAATCAATATTCATATATCCATGGTTTCCTAACTAGTAGGTGTTGTATTGATTCTTGCACATACAAATCAATATTCATATGTCTATGGTTTCATAGCTAGTGGGCATTGTATTGATTTATCCAGTTACCTAAAAGTTCAATGATGATAACAAATTGACATATGATCAGTGAGTAGGTCCTAGGTCTTAGGTTGCATTTCATTCTGCGTGTCTCTTTGCATTTTGCATGTTTGCATGATCTCACAATGGTTGGCTAAACTTCAATGCTTAAATGATTCTTTAATCACATCTTCAAATCTAACAAAAGCTGAATGTCACATGAAGGTTCCTCCAACGAAACAGTAAATAGAATCCTTTTTCGGGATCAAAATTGAAATCTGAGATCGTTTATTATGTCAAAATCGTGATTTAAAATTTTGGGCCTAGGATGGTCTACTGCTTGCATATTCGACCTTCAATCATCATAGAAACCCAGAATTCAACTTAACTGATTATCTTACATCAAACTATCAAAATTTCAACTTGGTCACCCATGGTCAACTTATGGTCAAACCTAGTCAAACTTGGTCTCTAGGACCTCCAAACGATGCAGAATGCATTCTCAAATGTGTTTAACCACTTCTCAAATCAATTAACATGCTTCTAAACCATTTAACGCTAACTTTTCTTATCAGATTTCAATTTTAATCCCGAAGGGGGCATGGTATAGCACATCATTCAAAGTTTGTAATTTAATTTGAAATCATATCTTTGCTGAAATCATATCTTTCCTCAGTAATCAAGACAACAACCACGTCTAGTTACTGATTTATCAAAAAGACCTCATCGCTTGGGGCAAATCAATCTTCACTCGGGGCATATCAAATTCATCGAGATCCATATCAATTTGATATTCTCCTAATCTTGTAAACTATATCAGCTTTTCGTAACCATCGGTTCATTAGTGTTATTTCCTTGGTTCTTCAGTAACTGAAGGGTTCAGATGTGATACCTACATGATTCTTCTAAGGACAATCGAGTCTGGAATCAATCACTCACTTCTTCACAATCATAAGGTTCAGAATTAGGTGTTTTGACACTTTTGTTTCATTGGTTCATCGTTGCTATTGTGAGCATTATCTTTGGTCATTCAGGACCTATTATCTTCATATCAAATCTTTCAATCAGCTTCTATCTCATATCAATATCAATTTCAATTTCAAACATCAGTTTCATATCTTTATCGTACACAGACTATCTTTGAACCACTGCACTTTGCACAACAATTCAAAGAGGGGAAAAATGTAATACCCCAAAAATGGGCTATAGGTTCATTAACCTCCTATATCAACATATCGAATGAAATTGACATCGAAGTCCTAACCTAAGGCACATCTGAACATCATCAAATCTTAATTGATTATCTTAAATTCTGCATCAAGGAATATTCCTAGTAATATTCCTAATCATCTTAATTATCTTTAATTTAATGATTATTTGGCAATAAATCACAATTATCCTAAAGTTGATTAACTGAATATGATGAATATTTAATTAATTGATTTAATTCTACCACTTAATTATTTAATTGAATTTAATTGTATTTATTCCTAAGTATTGTTATTTAAATTTGACAATAAATCAAAATTCCTATCATTAATTGATTAAATTCTTATTTAATTAATTAAAGAAAGTTGTCATATTTGATGATATTATTTTTGAATACAAGTTTGATTAAATGATTGATTAACCCATAAATCAATTGTTTTATTTCAAAAATTAGTTAAGTTGAGAATAAATCACTTTATTTATTTATTAATTCATAATTATCCATGTGCACAATCAAAGAGCAGTTAAACTCCAAATCAGAAAATCAATGCAAGTTATTGACTTTTTGGAACTCAACATCATTTTTGAGTTTTAAAGTTGATCTAAACTTCTAATTTGAGTTAAAAAGCTATTTTTGCATGATTTGCATGTTTTTGTGAATTAAATTATCTTTATTTAAAAATAACTCAAAAACCAAGCTGAGTTATTTGAGTGATTTATGGTTTTCTTTCATGCATCCTCAAAGCCCTGGATTTCTATAAATTAAGGCTTTAGCTCTTCACAAATCATCCACAAGAATTGCATAATCACGCTGCTGAATTGGAGACTGAAGAATCATCTTTGTGAATCCAAGCTTTGTGAGATCAATATTGCATAGGCTTTCATATCATATTAGTTTTCATTTGTTAGATCATCATAGCATATCATTTTTTTTTACATATCATAGATTCATATCAGTTTTCATCATAATTGCATAGAAAATAAAAAAAATAGATTAATTGCATTCATATTTCATATCAGTTTTGCATTCAAATCCTTCATTTAGGTGTCATCAAGGTCACTGATCTCGATAACAATCTGAGAACATCATACTCACACCTATTAGAAGGCAGTAAATCACCTGGTTAGTTTAGCTTTCAATTCATTGCATGATTTCATTTTTGCTAACCTCTAATATTTTACTGAAGTGTTGTGTCTACAGATCAGGTACAAAATTCACACACTCAAGTTCCACTCTGTATCATCAGGGACTACCAAGTTATGCAGGTATAACTCACACAATAGGTTTTTCAAAGTCATTGGAGTAGACTAGAATGCATCATAAAACTCATGAGGATTTGAGATAGAGGGACTGAGCCCTTCTACAATTCTTGTTAATTTGAAATTAACAAGCTGTTCTTTAAGGAATAGTGCATACACCAGAGATGGTGATCTGCATTCCATGAGCTCTGGAATTAATCCTATAATTTGATCAATCCTCCTTTTCAACACCTCAATCTGATCTGATTTCTGCTCTATCTGAGAACCTTGCTCACTAATGACTCGTTTCAATTTTTCCTTTTCTAATTTCCATTATGCCTTCTCCCACAACAACTGTTGATACAAATTTATCCCTACAGTCAAGGGTGTAGACAAATGTGGTGGTGGTAAGGGTTCCTGATGGAGAATATCCACCCAACCAGATGGCAAGTGAGGAGTTTTTATTATTTTCTTTGGTGCAGAGGATTCTCCTTTCCATAAAACAATTTTTTTCACTACACTAGCTTCATCACTAACATCAGCTGCTACTTTAGCCAGCGTTTCTAACCCATCTTGATTACTTTGCTCAGGCACTTCTTCAATAATATCCCTTCCAAATTCTAGGGTTTCTTCAGAATCCATACAATTATCGAGCCTAGTAGAGTTATTCACAAATTCCTCTGTCACCTCAGAATCCTCATCACTGTCAATAAGCATGTAGTTAACACTAGGGTTAACTTTTGTTTGTGGACTCTGGTTATTGAATGAAGTGTCACTGGATGCATTTTGATGAAACATTTCCTCCAAAGAGGACTTCTCTATAGATTTTAAGGACTCTAGGTTAACAACAGGAACAAGAGCCTCAACATCCTTTTCGAAAAGCCTTTGACTTCTCCTCCTAGGGGGTGCGGATGAGCTCAAAGGACTCTTTTGTTTTCTCCTACTAGTGGTTACTTCCTCTGCAGTTGCTTCAGGAGGATTTTCTGAATTTTCTTCCCTAGGAGAATGTAAGGTTTCTTCAACATTGTCAGTATTACTACTAGGTTGTTGCTCTTCTATTTATTTTTTTTTCTCCTTTGTTTTACCCTTGTCCGTCCTATATGTAGACCTGGTCATTACAGACGGTGGTGTTTTAGGGATACTGGTAGTTTCCTTACTTTTATTTTTCTTCCTCTTAGAAGTGGAGGCACCAGCATTGTAAGTTATTCTCCTAGGTGACCTAGAAATGGAAGGGGAAGCTTTAGGAGCAATTTCAATCCTTTCGACGATTTTACAAACCCCAGTGGATGTTTGTTCTCTCCGGCCAACACCTTGACCTCTAGGGCTGACCACTCTAGGTTCTACCTCATTCATTTGTAAGAATTTTTCCCATGTCCCAACCATTTGTCTATTTAATTCTCTTTCTACAATTATTTTTATCAAACAATGATGCAAAATAGACTGGTGGATTCCTAACTGGACTAATAAAGCTTGCTTTTTCATAATGTTAAATAGGAAGATGGGAAGATTTACTAGTCTATTGTCATACTGAAGATGACCCAAAATTTTGAAATGTAGAGCATGCAAATACTTGTAACATCCCTCATAGGTGAAGTACTTGATAATGAATGTAGCTAGTTGAATGAATTCTAGAGGAAAAGATAGTTTCCAGGTACCTTGCTTCCTGTCGACATCTAATTGGGGGTCACCGTGTAGAGTGAACTGAGCCCTCACTGAACGCAGGTTGAAGTCTTTCACCCATTGCTCACCTTCTTGCGGCAAACCAATCACTTCAGCTACTACATCCTCTTTAAACTCAATCTTTAAGCCCTTAACCTCTACAAATCCATCCTTCAAGGTGGATATAAATTGTAGAGCGATTTCTTCATCAAACCCCTTAAGACTTAAGCAATAATCCAGCCATCCTCTTCTTCTAAACATTTCACAACTGGAGGTGTCACTTAACAAAACCCTATGATCCACTGGCTCATGCCATTGAAGGTCACGTCCCATTGTTACGCTCAATTTTTTTTGAATTTCGTAGAACTTGATATTTTCACAGAGCTCAACAATGGTAAATCACATAATTTAAAGTATTATGGCACAAGATGTCGCAATCAAAAAAGGCAGCGTACCAACTACAACTTGCTTCATGAAATTAAAGAGTTTTGCATGAAATCTAATGATATATTTCTTGCATAACATCTCATAATAGCTCGCCTGTGCCAAGGTTGCCACCCCGAACACGTCGCGGCATATCATTAGGAATTAACTTTAGCTTTTAATATCTTTAATTTCACTTTAGATGTGATGGCACAATCACATAAGGACAGATCAGCAAGACATGACATAGACATCTCATACAGACAAGAAACTTCAATTTTTACATGCTAATTTGAAATTTTGAAAATACAATATTCCCCTCCCCCCCAACTAAGTAATGGCATGGGTCCCACCAAGCCAGGCTAAGCAAGAGTAGATAATCAAAATGACACAAACTCCTAAAAATTAATGAATAAAATAGAATATGTACGAGTTTATGTGGCACGAACCTAGAAGCGCTGCAAGAAGAGTGTTCTGAAATATTACAGCTGCATTGATGAAGTGATGGGATGGGATGGATGGGTGGAAAAGAGAGAAGGTGAAATGAAATTTATTATGGAGAAATAATTCTACAAAATGTGAAATGTTTATTATGGTTTTCTTGAATGGAATCAAGAATCGGTAGAAGGCTAGGTTGAAGACCCAGATTCTTTGGCTGCAAGAATGCTTGTGTCACCATTGCTCTGGAACTGCTTCAGGAACTCATCATGACTAAAAGGCTTGTTCTAGAGTTTTAGGCAATGTTTTTTAACCTGTAACTTGAATCACACAGGATCGATAGTTGAAAGCTAAACTGCTCCATTGTCAAATACTGATATTATCTCATAAGGCCCAAGCCATCGAGTTTGAAATTTCCCAGGGGTGTAATGGTATCTTGAATCATACAGAAGTGTCCAATCACCTATAGAAAATTTCTTATCACGGATGAACTTGTCATGCCATTTTTTCCTTTTCTGTTATATCAACTCTGTATTGTGGAGGGCAGACTTCCTGTATTCATCCAATCCATTTAATTGCAGCAACCGGTCTTCTTGTGCTCTGGTGAGATTAATATCCAAATCCAAGGTTGTTCGGAGTGTTTTATGCTAAAATTCAATAGACATTGATGTTGATTTTCCATACATGAACTCAAAAGGAGTAAACCCTATGGTGGTTTTCTATGTTGTGTGGCAGGCCCATATGGCTATAGGAAGATGGGTAGCCTAGTCTGTTTTATGAACATCAACTATCTTTGTCAAAATAGATTCTATCTCTCGGTTTGTGATTTCAGCCTGACCATTGGCCCGAGGATGATAGGGTGAAGATTTTCCATGGCACACCATATATTCCTGCATCAACTCTATGATAAGATTGGAGGTGAACTGTGCTCCTTGATCTGTGACTATTTCCTGTGGTACTCCAAATCTAGTGAATATACATTCATAGAGGAACTCAGCAACTTTGTGATCTCTAGCATGCCTCATAGCTTTGGCTTCAACCCATTTTGTGGCATAGTTAGTACATACTAAGATGTATGACTTCACATGAGAAGAAGGTTCAATGGGTCCAATGAAGTCAATACCCCACTTGTTAAAGGGCGTGACAACTACCTGAGGCTGTAGGGGCATTTCATCAAATTTTGTTGGGTGCTCCATACGTTGGCATCTATCACAATGCCTGGTATTCTTTGCTGCATCTTTATGCAAAGTAGGCTAGTAGTATCTAGTTGTCAAAAATTTATAGGCTATCCTCTTTGCTACAAAATGGCTGCCACATGGTTCATCGTGACATGCTCGGAGAATGTCATAGGTTTCATCTTCACTTATGACATTTGGTATCCACGTACCTTGCAAGGAACAACCATTGCTTGAAAGTATCAGCCCTATAAAGGATTTAAATCCATATCAAAGCAGGTGGAAAATCAAAGGGAGGGTTACAACTGAAAAAGAATTGAGACAATTCAACAACCAATGAGGTAGTGGCCAGGTTTTCAGCTTTGACATATTAGACAATGAAGGAACAAAAACACGTATAGTTTGCTTCAATGACATTGCAGAATTACACTATGACAGAGTGCAGATAGGTACCATGTATACTGTTTCAAGAGGTTTAGTCAAAGAAGCAAACAACAAATACAACAAGCTGAATAGCCACATGGAAATCACTCTTGACCACACATCAATATTGAAATGTTGTGATGATGAATTAGGTATTGTGAGTGCTCAATACAACTTTAAGTCAATTAATGAGATTGCAAACATCAACAATAATACTTTAGTAGATATTATTGGGATTGTACTCAGTGTTGGAGAAATCTCCACGATACGATGGAGGGATGGAACAAAGGTGCAGCATATGAGTCTCAAGTTAATGTACATGTCACTTTCATCCATTGATGTCAACTTATGGGGACCCATTTGTCTGAAAGAGGGAGATGAGATAAAAACTTTGAAGACTTCTCAAAAGGTTCTTGTCCTTGCTATTAGGAATGGGTGTGTTGGTGATTTTAAAGGAAAGGTCATAAATACTATAGCAGCAAAAAAATGTAGAGTTGGACTATAGATACAAGAAAGATGGAATGCGGTAAACCTTAGGAGGGAATACAATTTTCCTTACATAACACATAGTAAAATTATAGAATAATAAAACAACATAAAGATACTTGAGTCTATAAATCCAAGAAGCTGGAAAACCTTAATATTAAGCTCAATCTACAATTACAGTAGTGACAAATTCCATAGATGCGACTTGGTACTTGAAGGAGAGAAGATAGTCGCAAACAAAGCATGTACTTTGATGTTTCAAGAGTGAAGTACCTCGCATAGACTTAAAAAACTATATAATTTTTAATACTACACCATTTATTTATTTACAAGTTGATGTGAAAGAATATTTGAATTTTTGCATAATAAAAGGAAGTGTATTCAAGTTCCATAATACCAAGATGTTATTTTGTGGATGGAAGTATTGTACATCCACTTAGGATGATGTTAAATTACAGTATTGTAGGACTATATTTTTTGTTGGATTTCCCCAAAAAATGTAGCATTGAAATGATTGGAACACAAAAATAAATGTATTTGCAAATATAATTTATTTTTGTTTCTACTTCTTCATCAGGGGTGAACCTATAAAAGAGTAAAAATTACAAATGGTCAACAATGGAAATTTGGTTGAAATGAAAGAAGGGAAAAACATGAACCGTAGAACTAAAAAAGAGGGTGAGCAAGTAAGATCACATAATTGGGTGTCATGAGAGGGAAAGTGTAGGAGATCCTCTTATTTATTTCTAATAATGTTGTATGGATTCCTTTTCATTTTGCAATATCAATCGAAAGAGAAGGCAAGTTCAATGTGAAGGCATTGTAGGGATTTGACTCCAGAGACCACTGTAAAGGATAGGCCTTGTCTTTTAGTTTTACATATATCAATTGTGACTCTATCGAGGGTAAGCCCTTGTGATTTTTGTATAGTTATATCCCAGGCAACAGTTAGTGGTAGTTATGTGTGCTTGCCTCGGGTTATTGGTTGTATTGGAACAAGGTTTGGATGTTGTTCATCCTAGGATGGACCATGGTAGTTATAAAATTCAACTATAACATATGTTGGTACGATTGTGGAGGCTTAGAGCCAAAGCTCTATACAATATATTTGACCTCTCCAAGAGATCCATTGATAATGCCAGCTTCTATCCAAGATTTGTGGAAATCATTAAACGTTGAAATCTACATAATAAGACTTCTTGTGAATTTTGGTCATCATTATTTGGCTCTACAGATTGACATTGTGTACTGCAACATAGAGTGAATAGGTACATGCCGTTGTTTTATCCTTTTCCTATTATGGAGTGCTACTAGTTCATTTGTAGTAAAAAAATGTATTGTTTGGTCAAACTCTTTTCGTTCAATTACAGTTAAATGTTTATTTGTTGGCATCATTAACAACTACCAATCATGTTCTATTGGTTCTAGGTTACACATATTTTCTAATGATTGAAAAAAATTAATTTGAATTGGATCATCACTCTCCTATCAAAAAATTGTATGCAATGTTACAACATTACTAAATTTGTGTCATAGATTTCTTGCAAGTGGGTGTGATTCATAGGTAGGCTTATCCATAACAAGTGGGATTTGGGCAAGGTTTTCTATTAGAATTATATAAATGCAACTAAAGGGGAGGTATTGTTGATGTGGTATTGCTTCAAATAACCGGCTATCAATTTTGAATAAAAAATTTGGGCCTATGAAGCTCATTTCATCGATGAGAATGTAAATTGTATAGTTTTCATGTCTTCTTAAAATTTTGTCAATGTATTTCCTGGTAGTGGTTTCATTTCTCTAATTGTAATCTTGAGGGATGCATGTATGGTCGATACTTGTATATTAAATGTTGTCATTCCTATTGGATAGAGAACAAGGAGTGAATTTGTGAATTTATTCTTTCCAGTGTACATCTCTAAAGTGAATTTCTTATGCAATTAAATAGATATGATTTTCTAGTTCCTTGTGTTCCTTGCAAGACCATGTACAAAGGTTATGTTGCACAATTATCTATGGAGTAGTCCTTAATGATGGAAAGGGCTATTTGTTGTTGATTCCTGATAGACTATAATTTTGGTTGTAAAGATTAGTGATGGGATGAATATGTTGTTGAGACAACCTATTCCTATGTACAAATTGAAATTCACTTGCATGCAAGTGTGAAGGAACATTATGTTCTTCCCATCTGTTATTTTTGTCAAAATCATGTTTGCCCAAAAGGTCAAGTTCATTTAAGTTGACACTATTAGCAAGACCCATTTGGGACTATAGGATTTGAGCAATACAAATCCACAAAACCCGAAGATCACCTGCATACTAAAACCTGTTACAAGGAAGTAGAGACAAGAAGAGGGCAAGGGTTTGACTCAAAAAATGAAGAAGAAACTTGTTACATTGTAGATAATGTGAAGAAACAAGGTTTTTTACCTTTGGTAGAAGAATTTAAGAATGAGAACTACACTAATGTTAGATTTTTCTTGGTTGAAGGAAAACAATTCATAAAGGGATTGAAGAAGAATGATGTGTGTTATGCCTTGATTCCTAATAGGCCGGTTTTGAAGGTAGAGGATGATTTAGCATTTGAGGTAAAAGAATTATTGAAAAAATACCAAGATATCATTTTAGATAATGTACCTGATGGATTACCTCTTGTTATAAGAATCAATCATTGCATTGATACGATATCGAGAGCTAGTTTACCTAATAAGGAACCTCACCAGTTAAAACCTATAGAGAATGAAGAATTGAATAGAAGGGTTTAGGAATTATTGCAGAAGGGTTTGATTAGAGAAATTTTGATTCCATATGAAATACCAGTTGTGTTGGTAGTTAAGAAAAGTGGAGAATAGAGGATGTGTACAAATTTGAGAGCTATAAATAGGATCACAGTGAAATATCAGTTCCTATTGCCTAGGATGGATGATATCATGGATTGTATAAGTGGAGCAAAGTACTTTATCAAGATTGATTTGAAGAGTGGATATCATCGTAACAGAATCAGAGAAGGATATGAATGGAAGATTTCTTTCAAGACAAAAGAAGATTTGTATGAATGGTTTTTTATGTATTTTGGTTTGACTAATGAACCTAGTACTTTTATGAGGTTGATGAAATAGATCTTGAAGAAATTCTTGGGTAAGTTTGTGATTGTTTACTTCCAGATGACATTCTGATATTTAGTAAGAATGAGAAAGATCATTTGTTGCATATGAGACAAGTATTGCAAAGATTAAAAGAGGAAAAGTTGTTCATTAAATTGAAGAAATGTTATTTCATGATGGAAGAGATAGTGTACTTGGTTTTTGTGATTTCATTTAAAGGTCTAAAGATGGATCCTGAGAAATTTAGAGAAATTTTTGAATGGTATACTCCTAAGAATGCTAGTGAAGTCATGTCTTTTCATGGATTAGCAAGTTTCTACTAAAATTTCATAAGGAATTTTAGTTCTATTGGTAATATTATAATAGGGACAATGAGATGAGACAAGAAATATTTCAAGCGAACACATGGAGTTGATAGAAGTTTTGAGACATTGAAGTAGAAGGTAGCTGAGTTACCTGTACTATCTTTACCTAAGTTTTCTAAAGTATACCAACTTGATTGTGATCCAAGTGGAAGTACACTCAGAGTAGTATTTTGTCAAGAAGGTAAACCTATTTCTTTTTACAATGAGAAATAGAATGATGCTAAGAGAAAGCATTCAATCTATGATAAAAAAATTGTTTGCTATTGTTCAAGATTTAAAGAAATGAAGACATTATTAGATGCCTAAGGAATTTTTGTTGTACACTGATCATAAAGTATTTCAGTATTTGAGCAGTCAGAATAAATTAAATCAAATACATATGAAGTGGGTTGAATACTTGAATAATTTTACTTTTGTGTTGAATCATAGAAGTGGATTGTCAAATACGGTTGTAGATGCATTGAGCAAAAGAATTTTATTGACTGAGATGAGAGTAGAGGTACTTGGTTTTGATGATTTGAAAATTTTGTATAAAACTAGCTCTAATTTTGTAGAACCTTGGAAAGCATGTAAGGAACCGATCACATATAATCAGAGTAAGTGGGTTGATTAATTCATTCAAGAAAGTATTTTATTTAAATGCATTCAATTATGTATACCAAGAGGATTAATAAGGGAAAACCTAATCAAGAAGAAACATAGTGGAGGACTTGCAGGACATTTTGGCATTGATAAAATAGTTAGTCTGATTAAGGATTAACACTTTTGGCCTCAGTTGTATAAGGATGTTCATAAATTTGTTAGAAGTTGAAGAATTTTTCAAGTTTCTAAGGGAGTGAGTCAAAATACAAGGTTATACACACCTTTTCCTATTCCTAGTAGACCTTGGGAAGACATTAGCATGGATTTTGTTTTTGGCTTACCAAAGACACAAAGAGGTAATAATTCTATATTTGTTATGGTCGATGGATTTTTGAAGATGTCACATTTCATTCCTTGTAAGAAAACATCAGATGTTGTTCATATAGATGATCTATTATTTAGAGGAGTTGTGAGATTACATGGGTTGTCTAAAACTATTTTTTCTGACCAGGATAGTAAGTATGTGGGATACTTTTGGAAGACACTTTGGAATAAGATGGGTACATATTTGAAGTTCAGTTGCATATTTCATCCACAGACCGATGGGCAAATAGAAGTTGTGATAGGATTTTGGGTAATTTGTTAAGATATATTGTTGGAGATAAACCTGGTATTTAGGATTTTGTTTTGGCACAAGAAGAGATTTCATATAACAATTTAGTGAACCAAAGTTACTGACATGCATCCTAAAGGAATATCATATTTGAATGATCTTGTCCTAGAAGAGAAGAGAAGTGTTGAAGTAGAGGGATATGTTGAATTCGTGAAGACTTTGCATGATGAGGTGAATTATAATTGAGAACACAGTAATAAGAAATATAAGGATACAACCCACCCATATTCTAGGAGACTTCAAAATTTTAAGGTTTGTAATGAAGTTATGATTCATTTGAAGAAGGGAAGATTTCTTGTTGGAACCTATAGTAAGATGAAGATGAAGAAGTTTGGGCCTGGTAAGATACATAATAAATATGATATTGGTAATACTTTTAAGGTTGAGTTACCGATTGACATGGATATATAACCTATATTCAAGATTACAGATTTGTATGAATAACATGATTCATATGATGAGACAGACATGAAGCGGGAATATACTAAGAAGTAGATAGAGGAAATTGAGGAGGTATTGGATAACAGGATTGGGATGAGTATAAATGAAAATGATTAGATGGAATGCTTGGTTAAGTGGAAGAACAAACTGGTTGAGGATTCTACATGGATTTCCCAATCCGAGTTGGATCATTTGGATTCTTCTCAGGTTGTACAACAACTTTGATTCAGAGCATCAATTGTATTAACCCTAGGTGTCTTGTAATATTTTTCCTAAGGCAAAGAATAAAATGTCAAGATCTAGAATCTCAATAGATAGCATGAGAAAGATAGGAAAAATCATCAAATAACTGATTATAGCCCATTAAATTAAATACAAAGTAGGAGTGCCTGAATATATAGGCAATGGAATAAGACTACATGATAAGGAGATGATAAGCTATCAACCACACTAGGTGGAATCACATGTCCACTAAAGGTGGATCATCCTCCATTGTACAATAAAGTATGTGCAACATTTGCAACAATGAGAGGATGATAATGTGATAAGAGCACTAAAAATGGATCTCACACATAAAGAGGTATGAGAAGACAACTATCACCACCTAAAGTGGAATTTCTCCTAACCATGTTGTAAAATTAAATGCAAAATCCTAGGTGTCTCAAAGATAACTAATATGAAAATGCATTATCCTAAGTAAACTTAAGTAAAGTATAATTAGTAATATTTAATTACGCCAACATGTCTAATGTAGGAGCATCTTGCGTTCATACAAATCTTGCATCAACCAAAAATAGTTCATTTTTATTTTTTTGTTCTTTATTGGTTGGAGAGATTATCGTCATTTGTTCGACATGGTGTGTGCGATTGTAAATTCTTATTCTAGACCTATCTAGGATCATCTTCTTATGATCACACCTCCTTCTTTGTTTGGATGTTCAACATCTGATCCTTTTTTATTCATTGGGTAATGTGTTTTTGCTTGCTTGGACCTATTTGAAGATTGGATGTGCAGTCGATGATCTTTTTCTTTCAACCATTACAATCGTAGCATGTGGTTTCTAGACTTCATGTGGCTCATTTTCTATGATCGTGCATCTCATTGTTCCCTTTCTTAGATCTTTGATTCATTTTGGTCAAACCTATTCTTTTGTATGCGCTTCCTTCTTGGGGAATGTAATTCTCTCTTGGACGGCCTATAGAGGCATTTCCTATATGTAATAACTAGATGTATCTTGAGTAGTGTTAGTAGTGTTTGGTTCATGGAGCCTAGATATGAGACTTTGACAAATTAGGATTAGAATCTGAGTTTAATTTCATTGTATATGGTCATAACTGGAAAGGCCTAACAACTTGACATGTATGTTGTTTGATCTTTGAATAAATGTATTGGTTCGCTCTCTCTCTCTCTCTCTCTCTCTCTCTCTCTCTCTCTCTCTCTCTACTTTTGTGTTGTTTCTTCCCCATGTTACTCTTAGTTGCAG
This sequence comes from Chamaecyparis obtusa, assembly GCA_027943335.1. Lineage (NCBI taxonomy): Eukaryota > Viridiplantae > Streptophyta > Pinopsida > Cupressales > Cupressaceae > Chamaecyparis > Chamaecyparis obtusa. The sequence continues at coordinate 90,827 of BSBK01003474.1, read as the reverse complement.
GGTTGGGAATCTCATTTGGGGATTCTCTCTCCTTGGCACTGCACCAATATCTCAACCCACCTGGGAGGAATCCAAAAGAAGAAATTTGGCATCTTGGGATAGAATAGATTTTGAAGCCATGAGGGGAACAAAATCATCACCAACCTCACCAAAGCCATCAAGACCCCCACCATCACTATAGAAACTATCTCTCCCTTCACCAAATTCAAACCTTCAACTCTATGTATAGACTTTATCTTCTCTATAACTACCAATGAGACTCTTCTTGATGTTCTTGTTGTTGCCTAACTAAATCCTTTATATTATTACATCATAGGAATCTTTGCATGGTGGAAGTGGTAATTCATGTGTACACTACGTAGTAACTTAATCCCACTTTCTCGTTAATATAATCCCTTTTGGTTTCATTTCTACTAGTCTTTTCCAAAGTGGGAACCTTGATCTAAACTAGAGTACAATAACCTCAATTTGGTTTGAGAGGATTATATAGACATATGCAGATTAACATAAATAATCACTCCTATACCCATCCATACTAGTTCATTATATATATTTTCTAAGCTAAGCCAAGTTTTAGCCAAGCTTACATAATTTATTTAAGTACTAATCCATGGAATTGATAATCAGGGAAACACAAATACATGTATGTCACTTTTCTAGAACTTGAACCAAATTATGGAAGAGATACTTTGCCAACACAAGCTCTAACACTCACATGTGAACCTTTTTCTACAATTGTGACCCTATTTTCATGCAAGGACTATAATGTTTATAATTATTAATATTTCAATGCAAGTTCTAATCATTTCACACAATATCTAATCATACTCACACAAGTGTCATTTTACTATCTTACCTTTATTGGTCACCTATATACTACCTCACTTACTACACTTAATGTGTGTGAATTGGGATATTGGTCATTTTCAAACTCTTTAACTCCTTTGTAATATTGTATTATTCTAAGTTGTGATTACTAAGGGCTTGAAGTGCATATGTACTATTCACCACCCCTGCAAGTCTGATTATAGTATTTCCAAGCCCCAATCTAGGAGCCTAATTCCTAATTTTTCACTATTTTCACTTTTTTCTCGTAATCATTTCTTCATGATTAGACCATTTTTTTCTATTTTTCTTCTATTGATCACTATTTGTTATCCTTTATTCATTTTGACCTTGATTTTTTCATTTCAAGAGTTCATTTAGATGATTTTTTTAAGATAATCTTTCTCAAAGACCTCCCATCACATTTTCTTCCCCATTTTTCCTCATTGACTAAGACAAAATATTATTTCCTTTTACATTATATCATGTATTTTTACCATGTTGTCATATTAAAAAGTGGTAAAATGTAGATAACCTAAAATTCATCACTTATTCTTGAATTAAATAAATAAGTTTTTATTTAATTATTTAATTCATTTTCACATTTTCTCAATTACTTAAATGACACATTATTTTATTTATTACTCTCCAATTTATCATCTAATATTAATTAATAAAGTAACATATCCTTTAAATAATGAAGAAAATATGAAAAGAAGATTGATTAATTAGATTGAAATAACTAAATATTTATCATAAATAATATTTAAGGTTTTTTAATAAATTAATAAAAATGATTTTTTTAATAAAAAGAAATAAATTATAAAAAAAATGAAAGAAAATTCATAATGATCTGATATAATATTCCTAGCATTAAACACATGAAATATGGCATTGTTTCAATAAATTCAGCAAAACATTAGATTCCTAAATATTCAAATATCAATAATATTAACAAGTGCCACGTAGTGGCTAGTACTTGCCTTATAGTATTGTAAATGTTGAAATAAAATTATTTATCATAAATTTAGAGTTAATTAAATAATTTTAATTTTAATTTAATAAATTTAATTTTTTATATTGATATTCGAGAGTTCAAAAGATGAGTACAACAAGAGTTTAGGGGAGACTATGCCTCAACCCACTAGCAGGATGAAAAAGTTAACATAAAGCTAGATAATTACAAGTGAGGTACAGAAAATTAGCATGAAAGAACATCGTTAGTGCAGAAGATCATTATGATTATCAATCCAAGCAGTCCAGCCAAGAGAGCCCTTCATCTAGACCACCTTCTTCCACTCCAGAATTTGAGTGACAATATCCAACTTGTCAAAACTAGGGCCTTTGTTGTCACTGATATCCTGAATCAACTTATCAAGCGCCGCATCAAAAGCAGACCGATCATCCACAATGCTGGCCCATTCGAAGCCATCCTTCATCTCATAGATAAACATCAAGGCATGTCCATCCTTGAGAAATCTCAACAACTTCTCCTATTCCAGATTCATCACACAACACACCTGCGAAGCAATTTTGAAACGGGTGAGTTTTCTAAAAAACCCAGTAAGAGTCCTATCAATGCCTTAGAATTTAGACTCATTTCTTAATTTCCAAATGAACCAAAGGATGAAAGATGATAGGATATGCCAAAATAGGTTAGCATCTTTGTGAAGGCCATGAATAAAACTAGTAATGACATCAATAGTATAGACATGCTTAGTAATAGAAAATCCAAACATAAGCCAAATTTCTCTAGCAAAACTACAATAAAAAAAGATGTGCCTCATAGTTTCAGGTGTTCTACAAATAGGGCAATTGTCAAGACCAGCCTGATGATTTCTAATAGGTAACCTATCAAGTAAAAGTTGCCTCATGAAGCATTTAATCTTAGGCAGGATGGGGGATTTCCACAGCTTGTCAAAGACTTTTTGCCAATCAGTCAAGTTGGAGTTATAGTACTAGGTAGAGTTAATATGGTTAGTCATAGAAGTATCATGATTAAGGAGCTTGTAAATATCCTTGGCTTTGGCTTTGACTTTGGGAAGGAGAGAGCCATCTTTCCACCTAAAATTGAGGTAACGGTGAGAGTCCACATGAGTATTATGAGGGAGGTAAAGAGGCACACAAGCAGCTGTGATGAGATTGTAGGTTTGTTTATGGGAGTCTGGGAGGTTATAATTGTGAGAGAGTTTTCCAGCTAAAAAGGTTATCATTTTCCATGATGTCCATAAAACATGTAATGCCTTTACTCGACCAAAGCTTGGCAGAGCATCCTTTGGTAAGGGCCAGGGGTTTATTCGAATGATGAAGATTCCACCAGATAGATTGTTCCCCATGCAAGACATGGTCATGATCAAAACTAGAATTATCAATGAAACCACACACATATTCCCACGCCTTCCAAATGGATCTAAAAACCTAGGTGCCTTGAACAACCACATAAAACCTCCTAGCAACCAAGTCATAGAGAGGGAGGGCTTTCCATGATTTGGCAGCTTTGGGAGCACCAGATTGAATATTATTTCTGATAAGAACTTTCCAGGACTCGTTACCATCAAGAGCACAGAAGATCCATTTGGAGGCAAGGGAAATTCCTTGAAGCTTGAGATCCTTCAAACAAAGCCCACCAAGTTTCTTATCAATATGGCACCAGTCCCACTTGACCGCATTAGCTTTTCTATTATCCTTGCCATCTGACCAAAGGAAGCATCGGATAGCCTTTTGATTTTCAAAAATTTGGTAATTACTAAACATCCACAAAGAGGAATAATAAATATTGTATGAGGAAAGGATTTTTTGACAGACCTGGACCCTTCCCACAAGGGAAAGAGTTCTATTATTCCAATTATTGAGCTTCTTATCAATCTTATTCTTAACCCAAAGCCACATATCCTTAGTTGAGGGGGAAACAGAGAAAGGGATGCCCAGATAATGGACAATCTTATTAGGTCCTCCCTAGGCAAAGCCAAACTGTTGTAGCCAGTTCGAGGGTTCCTCTTTCTAGCCAAGAAAGATAGATTTAGTACTGGAGATACGAGCTCCTGAGGCTCTACCAAATAACTCAAGCTTATGTTTGAGGCACTGGAAGTTATGACTTGAGAGCTCTAAGAAGAGGGAGGTGTCATCAGCAAATTGAATGTTGAGGAGCTCAGCATCATTAGGCAAGGTGATCCCACGGACCCTAGGGGAGATGGAATCATCTCTAAGGAGATAAAATAAGGCATCTAAGGCAATAACAAACAAAGCAAGAGCAAGAGGACAACCATGCCGAATGGAGCGAGAGAGCTAGATGGGATGGGAAAAAGAACCATTAACTTCAATCATAGCAGAGGCATCTTTAAGGAGGATTTGCACATATTTACAAAAAATGCAGGGGAATCCAAAAGCTTTAAGCATCATAAGAATAAAATCCCACTCCACCCTATCATAAGCTTTTTCAAAGTCCACAAGGAGCATAGCAGCATCTTGTTCAGAAGTCTTGGCCCATTCCATAGCTTCCCAACTAGTAATAAGGTTCTTAAGAATATATCTACCTTTGATAAATCCCATTTGAGTAGAGAATATGAACTTAGGTAGAATTTTTTTCAAGTCTAGAGGTGAGGACTTTAGCAAGGATCTTGTAAGAAACATTTAGAAGAGTAATAGGTCACCAGTTCTTAATAAGAGCTATGTCCCCCTCTTTAGGGATAAGTTTGATGATACCTAAATTGATAGAGTTTCCCAAGGTACCTTTAGCAAATGCCTCTGAATAAAGAGCATGAAGATCTTGTGTAATCCAATCAATGTTAGATTTGTAAAATTCAGCAGGGAGCCCATCTGGCCTGAGAGCTTTATTATCCTTAAGGTTGCAAATGGCAGTGGAGATTTCTTGAGGGGAGATTCTAGCCTGGAGAAATTGGGAGTCACTTTCAGAAATCATCTTGGGGATGAGATTCATACAACTATTCCTGTTGTCTTTAGAGTCTTTCATATCTTCTGAAGTAAAAGGGATTTGTAGAACATTTCAAAGGCATTGGTAATGTCATGGAGAGTCAAAAGTTCCTTATCCTCCACAACAATTTTATGAATCTTTTCTTTACACTGCTTCTGTCTGATAAGGTTAAATAATAGTTTAGATCCTTTATCTCCATATTGAAGCCAATGGTTCCAGGCCCTAATAAAAGCACCTTTGACTTTTATTTGTTGGTGTTTCCTAAGAGAGTCCCTAGCCAAAGCAACTTGTTAAGCTAAAACAGGGGAATCAAGTTGAGTCTGGATTTTTCCTTCTAAATCATAGAGTTGATCAGTAAGTAAATTTTCCACCCGCCTAAAATCTTTGGCCTTCTTTTGCCCAAAGGTCTGGAAAATCTTATGACAAGAAGAGACATTAAGGTTCCACCTACTAGTATGAGAAAGGGTCTTATTCTGAAGGTTAAAGAGCCTGATCATTTTAATGGCAATAAGGACATCTTGATCACCTAGAAGGGAGGTATTGAGAATAAATTTCCTATTGATATGAGAAGCGGCTGAAATGGAGTTCCTAAAGTTAACAATAGCTAAAATAGGGTAATGATCAGAAAGGGTTGCAAGGATGGCAGCAACCGAGATACCAAATTGGTTGGGGGAAAAGGGAAAAAAGGCATAGTTAGCATAAAATTTGTCAAGTCTAGAGTAGATATGATTAGTTCCTTGTTGAAAGTTGCACCAAGTATACCAAAGGGCTGAAGTATTAGATTTAATGCCTTCAAGCGGGTCAAATAAATGGAAATATTGCTTAAACCTATCCCAGTGGGCTTTTTCAGAACCTTTCCATTCAAAAGGGGTCCCTCCAATCTTATCATCAGAGTTCTCAACCATATTAAAATCACCACCTACAATCCAGGGAATGTTAGGCAAGGTAGGCATCCAATCCCATAGAAGGATTCTTTCCTTATAGTCATTGGGCGCATACACAAAACACACTCCAAAAGAAGAGCCATTAATGGTCAAGGTGACCCAAGCCACCCTATTACATGGTGAGATGCTAGAATCAGTAATATGGGTAACCCAATTAGGGCCAAGGAGAAGAGAAACTCCACCTTTCCCTTTAGGGTGGTTAGTGATGACCTTAAAAGCATCCTTCCAGATAGAGTTAAGAGAAGTGTCAAGGGTGAAGCCAACATTTTTGATCTCTTGCAGCATCATAAAGTTAATATTTCTATGACAATCCATAAACCTTTTAATGATAAACTTGCGGTCTGGAGACTCAAGGCCTCTAACATTCTAGGAAATAAACTTCATGAGGAAACTTGATTAAGGGAGCCACTAGGGAGACTTGAAGGATCTCCATTCTTCTTTTTATTTTTAGAGCCAAGAGGCCTACCCTTCTTCTTGGAGGCAGAAGAGTTCTTAATGTTATCATCATCCTCATCACTAGCACCACTTATATCAATTCTAGGTTCCAGCATATTTCTGTTTGAAGACTTATCCGACAAGGAGTTTGAAGAATCAGCATCAGGAAAAGAAAAGTTTGGGTTATGTTTGGCGTATATAACTTGAATGACTAAATTATCATCAATTTGCTAAAGTGAGGGAGGAGACGGGGCAGGAAAGGTATCCTCAAGAATACCACCTTTGGGAGGAACAAAAATAGAGTGCGTACTCACATGTGGAGAATCTATAATATTGTCCAGGTTATCTTTCATGGTGGTATCAACATTTTCCTAAGTATTAAAAGAATCTGAGTTTATTTGGGAGGAATCATGAGGGGTATCTTCGATCATTAGCATAGGGTTATTGCTGAGGATCTCAAACTAATTGGATTTGGGGCTCCTAGAACATATTTGTTCTAGCGCCAGTTATTGGGCATTCCTCCGTCTACGCTTCCTATTCGCAACACCCTGGAAATCATCAAGAGCTAGCGGATAGAGAGAGCCAGGGTATTTCTAGGGATGTTAGCAGTATTATCATCCACACAGTGAATCTCTTTCCCCTTCGAAGAGCCAGGGGCTGAAGATGGGGCATTTTGCAATTTGCTGTCATTATTAGTATTAATTAGTTTCGTAGAGGATTTGTTGTCATTATTAGTTTCATTGGATTTGGTTGATTTAGGGTTTTACAGATTAGGCATTGAAGTAACAACATTATTGGGGGTTCCTGTTGGACCAGTCATGTTAGGTTTCCTGCGACTGGTTATAATAGGGAAATTTTTCCTAAGATGCCCTTCTCTTTTACAGAGGAAACAAGCATTTAGCCCTCCTAAAATCTCAACAGGGAAAACAAAGAATTCCCCATAGATATTGAGTTTAAGACTTGGAGGGATATCAACACTAGGTTTAATGGAGATTAAAACCCTAGCATCAAGGTTGGGGACAAGGCCAGAAGTTTCATCAACATGAATGATTTTACCAAAATCCTCCAGAATCTAGGGGAGAAATTTCCAAAGAAAGGTCGGAACATCCTTAACAATGATCCACCTAGGGCAAGATAGAGCAAGAACTTCCTCATTAACCACCTCCTGCGACCAAGGTAGGGCACGAAAGGAAGTCTTCCCTATAGTCCAGTAATGCCGCTTAAGGACTTTAGCTTAGGACTCAGGATTGGCAAAGAATATAATATAAAGCCCACACTGGATTTGTCTACAGAAAGAGATTTTCAAGTCGAGTTTTAAATTCCATAAACTATGAAACCAGTCATCGAGAAACTTTCACAGAGGGCATTTCTCCACATCAACATAGGCAAAAACAATAGCAGAATTGCATAACCTAGATTTTTCCATGGCAATTTCCTTAAGCATTTCATCATTTGGGAAAATAAAAGAGTCACTCGAGGCACTGATAGAGCTCTTACCTTCTTCGAGCAGTCACACGTCTCCAGGATTCGAAACAAATCTCGCAGCAGGTGAGACGCCATTATTGGCAGGGGCAACGGTTTCAGCAAAGGATTTTTTGGGCATAGGATGGGAGGAATTAACAGGGCTAGGGTTAATAAGAGGCACATCAACTGATTTAGCCTCCATTGGGAGCCGAGAACAAGTAACCTAAACTGAAGGATGTTAGCTTGTGGTGACTAATCAGGAAAGTACTATCTAGGAAAGTACTGTACACTTTTCCTCCCGACCTCGCCGGGGTATAAAAATTTACTAAATTTTTTTTTGAGGCCGACTACTTTTCAGTTATTTGGGCCGACTACTTATAACTCATTCTAACCCTAAAGTGAAAAAATATTGTATAATATGGCTTAGGGTTAGGGATTTTCATAATGTATGATTTTAGTACTTGCGGCAGAATTGGGCTGTAAGGGATTACGGATTGTAATCAGGTTGTAATCACTGGATAATAATAATATTGGACTTGCTGTTGGTGGACGTAGCCCAGGGATTGGGTGAACCACATTAAATCTGTGTGTCTTGTGTTCTATTTTGTGTGGTTTATTATTTTCTGATATTAGTTATATTTGCACATAATTGTTATTTCTGCCTTGTTAATCCTAACAAAGGACAGGTGAGTAAATGCAAGCAGAATTGAGCGAATAACATCCACAAAGCAGCAAGTGTAAAAAGTGAAAAGAATAGGGCACGGGAGAGAGAAAACAAACCGCATGGAGGAGAGAACTCTCCTCCACGTCACTATACGAGCATAGATGACCGCATCAAATCTACGCTCCTAAAGTTCGCATCCTCCAATTTGACTTGAAATGAATAAATTTAATTTTGAATTATTATTTTATTTTTATATTACAATATAATATAAAAATTATAATCTATATATATATATATAATATTATAGTCAAAATATACACTTTTAAACAATTTCATCAAAATCTAATAAAAGTTAACTCTATATTCAATAATATATAAATAAATGTAAATTTATAATTAATTAATTTAATATGATTCTATTAATAATATAGTTTGAAATTTATGTTCTCACTAGTAGTTTATGTAAAAAAAATTGTAAAAATATAAATATGTAATATCTTTTATTATAATATAATAATGTAATATAGAAAATATTTTAGAATAATATAATATAATTTATAATAATAAATAATCATGTGAAACTTATATAAATTCAACTTTTATTACCAAACCTTAATTATATATAGGTTCATATTTTCATATATTATTTATATTATATTTAAACTATTTATTAAATTATATTAAAATTTATAGTACAATTTATATATTAATTATATTATATTATTGTATAATTATATTAATATTATATAATCATATATCATATTTAAAAATATATATATTATATTATATTTTATTACATTTTGATATATTGTAATATACTAAATATAATATAATGCAATATAATATCATATTGATTAATATTATATTATATTAAATAATAATATAACATATAATGAAATTTGTAATAATTTATTATAATAAATATTTATATATTAATAATTTAAATTGGTAATAAATATAATTAAGTACAAAATTATTAATATAATAAATAATATAAAATAATATACTTAATATAATCTTTTAATTTTAATGAATTAGTTTCTAAAAATCTAAATGATATTTTTTATAGAAATAAGTGGCAAAAATAATGCACTTTGACCACAAATCAAAAAATTTCGTGTATAAGACTCAAACTAATTTAACCAATCAAATCATAGAAAAATGATTTTATTTAATCACTAGTTAACACTAAAAACTCAAAAACAGATGCAATAGTACTTGCTTAGTCTATCAACAAGTACTACTAATAATAAGATGTGATTATATTTCAAATCCAATACATATGAATCAAAGTGTGTATACACACAAATAAAAATTAGAGCATTCAAACTGAAGGGGACATAAAGTGGGCTAGATAACAGTAACGAGAAAGGGTGAAACATTTAGCTTTCATAAAAGGAAAATGAAATGGAATATAATAACAAAGACAAGAGGGTCGTTGGGTGGTGGTCATATCATGGCTAACCATGTCTTTCACCCTCTTATCAAAATGTCAAAATTAACAACAAAGTAGAGGCACTATAAGACAATTTCTTCTTAATTTCTTCTGCGTTCTAAGGACTGAGCCCATTACCCCCGTGAATAATAAAACAAATTGAGAAAAATAAATCATAATAAAAAGTTTCGAAGCTTCACAAAACTAATCAATCTTGTAATAGAAATATCATGCAAGGCGGCTATACGAGTCAGCTCAAAGGTGAAGGAATTTTCTAAAGAGTTGATATTTTCAGTCAAATAGAGAATAGGTTTTCCTCTTTTCTTTCATTTGATGTGAGATTTGGTTGTATTCTCCGGTAAAGTCTTGCTGACACTTCCAATAGGTAATAGTAATTGTTTATTTCCAATAAAGGGTCGAAGTTGAAATGTATTAATATTAATATAACAGACAACATATATAATAAAAAGCAGTGAGCAAATCATTCATCAATGTTCATTCTTCCTAAGAGTACCATCACCAAATTTTGTCTATTTTCATAAGAGATAATTCCACACTAAAACTAACAAAACAGATTGCTCAAATTGTTGAGGGCAATTGATTTCTGAATTTAATAGTGTAAAAAATGTTTATTAATCAATTCTTATTGATATTTAATATTTTATGTTTTATTACTATTTTTTTAAATACTAATTTTTTTTATCAAATCTTTAAATCAATTAAAATATAATTATATACGGTGATAAGAGATTTCTACAATCTATAATATTAAATTCTGCTGTTTCATAATTAAATCAAGTATGTATAATTTTTTGTATTAAAATTAATGTAAAAATTGTACATACAATCTAATCCAAAAACAACCATCTTAATATAACTAGCTAATATAGACTCTATATTTAAAATACGCCGAGATGCATCAAGGCGTTCAATTTTTTCAACTTTAATATTCTCTATATTAAAGGTGAATGATGATAAAATTGAATGCTTCGATGCATCTCGGTGTATTTTAAATATAGAGTCTATATTAGCTAGTAGCAGTCAAATTGCGCATAAAACATTCAATAAATTAATCTGATTAGGGTTATAATTAGGGTTCATATTGAAGGTTAAGGTTTATATCACGGTTAGGATTAGCATTAGGGTTATGTTTTTTTTAGATTCTTTATTATGATTAGGGTTAGGGTTTAGTGTTAAGGTTGCGTTTACAATCAGGGTTAGGGTTTAATATCAGTGTGAGAATTATGTTAGGGTCATGATTAGAATTAGGGTCCATGTGATGGGTAGGGTTTTGGATAAGTGATCAAACTATAGTGATAATCCTAAACCAGATCTTAATCTTATACATTATGTTAACGCTAATCATATATGGTAAACCCTAATTCTAACTCTAACCCTAACCCTAATCATAATATTGACCTTATGTAAACCCATACCCTAATCCTAATCATAACCATAACCCTAAATCCTACATGCTAAACCATAATCCCAAATGCTAAAACCTATTCATAAATTCTAAACTCTAATCTTAACCCCAATCATAAATGTTAAACCATAATCCTTATTGCTCAACTATAATCCTAAATGATAAACCCCAATTGTAACCTTAATCCTAAATGCTAAAGCCTCATCCTAACCCTAATTGCTAAATCCTAAATCATAAATCCTAAGATAAATTATGATCTTAAATGATAACCCTAATATTATATGTTAAACCCCAATCATAAGGTTAGTATAAGCCTCAATTCAAGGTTGGCATTGAATTTGATTGAGTGTTAAGGTTACGGTTGAACTTGGTTTAATGTATAATTAAATTTAGAGTTAAGGTTAGGGTTCAATCTAGTTTAATATTTAATTTGGTTTTCAAGGTCAGATGTTTCTATTTCTTCAATAGGTTTCTCCATGATCTAAATATTCAGGTCTAATTTGATTAAGGGTTTGGGCTCAATTTGATATACATTGTTAAGTTTAGATTTGATTTGGAGTAAAATTTAGATTAAATTAGGGTTGCAATTCCATTTGGTTTGGGCTCAATTATGATGCGAACATGTACCATTATCCTAATCATAATTATAACGCTAAATTCTAAATGCTAAACCCTAACCCTAATCATATAATCATAATACTAACAATACATAAATTGATACCATAACTCTAACCTTAACCCCAATCATAAATGTTAAACCATAATCCTTATTGCTCAACTATAATCCTAAATTAGAAACCCGAATTGTAACCTTAATCCTAAATGTTAAAGCCTCATCCTAACCCTAATTGCTAAACCCTCAATCCTAAATCCTAAGATAATTCATGATCTTAAATGATAACCCTAATATTATATGTTAAACCCTAATTGTAAATGCTATGTCCTAAATTCTAAAATCTAATCTTAACCCTAATTCTAAATCCCAAACCAAAATCCTAATGTTAACTTAGTGCTAACTATGATGTGAACCCATACACTAACCCTAATCTTAATAATAAACCTAAATCCTATATGTTGAACACTAATCGTTAATCATAAACCTTAATTCCTATCCTAATTGATAAATAATAACCCTAATTTGATTTAGGGTTTGGGCTCAATTTGGTATACGTTGTTAAGTTTAGATTTGATTTGGAGTAAAATTTAGATTAAATTAGAGTTGCAATTCCATTTGGTTTGGGCTCAATTATGATGCGAACATGTACCATTATCCTAATCATAAGTATAACGCTAAATAGTAAATGCTAAACCTTAACCCTAATCATATAATCATAATACTAACAATACACAAATTGATACCATGACTCTAATCTTATCCCTAATCATAAATGTTAAACCATAATCCTTATTGCTCAACTATAATCCTAAATGAAAAACCCTAATTGCAACCTTAATCCTAAATGTTAAAGCTTCATCCTAACCCTAATTGCTAAACCCTAAATCCTAAGATAATTTATGATCTTAAATGATAACCCTAATATTAAATGTTAAACCCTAGTCGTAAATGCTACATCCTAAATTCTAAAACCTAATCTTAACCCTAATCCTAAATCCCAAACCCAAATCCTAATGTTAACTTAGTACTAACTATGATCTGAATCCATACCCTAACCCTAATCTCAATCACAAACACAAATCCTATATGTTGAACACTATTCATTGATCATAAACCTTAATCCCTACCCTAATTGATAAATCATAACCCTATTCCTAAATGCTAAACAATAATCCTAGATGCTAAACTATAAATCCTAAATCCTAACCTAAAGCATAATCCTAAATGCTAATTCCTACTCCTAACTATAATTGTAAATGCCAAGACCCAATGGTAGATACTAAATCTTAAATCATAAACTAAACTATAAACTCAATAGTAAACCCTAATCCTAAATGTTAAACCCTCATCCTAACCCTAATTGCTAAACCCTAAATCCTAAATCCTAAGATAATTTATGATCTTAAATGATAACCCTAATCATAAATGCTACATCCTAAATTCTTAACCCTAATCCTAAATCCCAAACCCAAATCCTAATGTTAACTCAGTACTAACTATGATGTGAACCCATACCCTAACCCTTATCTTAATCATAAACCTAAATCCTATATGTTGAACACTAATCGTTAATCATAAACCTTAATCCCTATCCTAATTGATAAATCATAACTCTATTCTGAAATGCTAAACAATAAACCTAGATGCTAAACTATAAATCCTAAATCCTAACCTAAAGCATAATCCTAAATGGTGAACCCAAATTGTAAAGGCTAAACTATTACAATAAAAGCTAAACCGTAATCCTAAATGCTAATTCCTACTCCTAACTATGATTGTAAACCTTAATACAAACCATAACCCTAACCCTAATCCTAAATACTAAACCTTAATACAAACCCTAACCCTAACCCTAACCCTAACCCTAATTATAGCACCAATTATGATGCAAACATGTACCATTATCCTAATCATAATGCTAAATACTAAATGCTAAACCCTAACCCTAAACATATAATCATAATACTAACAATACATAAATTGATACCATAACTCTAATCTTAACCCCAATCATAAATGTTAAACCATAATCCTTATTGCTCAACTATAATCCTAAATGATAAACCCTAATTGTAACCTTAATCCTAAATGTTAAACCCTCATCCTAACCCTAATTGCTAAACCCTAAATCCTAAATCCTAAGATAAATTATGATCTTAAATGATAACCCTAATATTATATGTAAAACCCTAATCATAAATGCTATATCCTAAATTCTAAAACCTAATCTTAACCCTAATCCTAAAACCCAAACCCAAATAATCTAAATTTTAGAGCATATAAGCTTATGATGATGGCTTTAAGATTGAGGGTTACACTAATTAAGGTTGACATTTAATTTAAAAATTGCTAAAATAAGGTTAGTATAAGCCTCAATTCAAGGTTGACATTGAATTTGATTGAGTGTTAAGGTTAGGGTTGAAATTGGTTTAATGTGTAATTAAATTTAGAGTTAAGGTTAGGGTTCAATCTAGTTTAATATTTAATTTGGTTTTCAAGGTAAGATGTTTCTATTTCTTCAATAGGTTTCTCCATGATATTTAGGTCTAATTTGATTTAGGGTTTGGGCTCAATTGGGTATACATTGTTAAGTTTAGATTTGATTTGGAGTAAAATTTAGATTAAATTAGGGTTGCAATTCCATTTGGTTTAGTGTTAGAGTTATAATTAGTTTAGTGGTAAGGTTAGGGTTCACTTTTATATTGATTTAAGGTTGAAAGTGGTTTTTGTTCATGCCAAGATATAGATATAATTCTCCCTTTTGTGCTAATCAGATTGGTTGACTTTCAAAGATCTCATAAAAGATTATCAATAATAGAAAGAATTTTTTTTATAAAAAGTCTCAAAATAATTATTTTGTTAATTTAAAATTAATATTTTTAAAAAAATTATTATTATTATTGTAAATATAAAAAATGCCATTCACATAATCTTAATTTATTTAAATATCATGCAATCCAAAAATATTGAAACATCTTACTTTTTTGTATATTTTTCCAATTTAGTGACCCAAGAAATCTTTCTTAAATTTTAAAAATAATAATTTTGTTACTATATATTTATATTTATATTAAGATAGATCACTAAGATGACAACTAAACATTCATCCAACATGTGAGTGGTTATTGGAAAGCCAAATACTCTAAACATTAGAATAGATAAGTTTGAAGATGATGACTTTAATATTTAGGGTTACAATTTAATTTAACCTTCAATTAGGTTTATAGTTAGGATTTAACTTATGCTAAGAGTTTTTAAGTGTAAGAGTGAAATGTAGATTTGGGTTTAGTGTTAGGGTTCAATTTTTTTTTATTGGTTTTGATGTTTAATTTGGGTTAATATCCATGATTGATTAGATTATATTAGTTTAAACATATGCAATGAGGAAATAAAATATGCCACTTGATAAAAATTAATTAGGGTTACATTTTTTAGGTTGAATTTGACTGACTTTAAAGGTTAGGGTTCATCTTGCCTCAATGCACAATAGGATATAGATTTAAGGTTAGGGCTCAATCTACTTTAATGTTTAATTTGGTTTTTAAGGTTTGTTGTTTCTATTTATTTAATAGGTTTCTCCATAAACTAATATATTATTTGGCTTAATATTTAATTAGGATTAGGGTTAGGGTTTCAATTCAATTTTTTTAGGGTTAGGGCTCAATTTGATTTAGCATTGGAGTTAAGTCTCAATTTACTTGGGTCAATTTAGTTTAGGGTAATATTACAAGAGACCTCTTAGTCTTTTTTTCTTTCTTCCTTATAGCTATGCTGTGCTCTAAAGCATTAATTCAATAAATTATCGTATAATTAAATTTGAAAGAATTTTAAAATAATTATATAATAGATTAAGAATTAATGTATATTCACATAATAATTAAGAAATTTCAACATCCTTAATCACATGCTAAACCTTGGCATTCAATTATCTCTAGAAAAATTATTGTTCCTGCAATGATATAGATATATTTCCCCCTTTCTATGTTTTAGTTCACTTCGAAAGAACTCGTAAAAGATTATTAATAATAGAAAGAGCGAAAGAAACCTTCTATAAAAAATTCAAAATAATAATTTTTTAATTTAAAATAAATATTTAAAAATAATAATTTTATTATTATTATAAATATGAAAAAAACTTTTCACATAATTTTGATTTATTGAAGTTCCTTTAAATTTTACAAATATTATGCAATTGAAAAATTTAGAAACATCTTACTTTTTTATATACTTTTATATTAGTTTACATATTTTGATTGAAAAGTAAGATGTTTGTGATTACTTTAGAAATATTTTTAATCTCAATTAGAAAAGAAAGATGTTTCTATATTCTCTTTATACTTTTCCAATATTTATCTTTCTTAATTGAGATTAAGGATTTTTCTAATTAGAAGAGTACAGAAAAGATTGTAGAAACATCTAAATAGAGAAGTATAAAGTCAATATAGAAACATCTTTATTTTTATTTAGAAAAATAAGATGTTTCTAATTACTCTTTTAGTATATTGTTATTATACATCTTTTTCTCATTAACTATCTTTTTATATAATTTTTATATATCTTTTTAAAAAAAAATCTTGATAGAATTATATAAAAATAATTATTTTAGTACTATCTTAATCTTGGAATTTCACATTTTTTTCTGAATCTTTATGACAATATCTAAAATTGAATCATATTCCTAGATTGAATTTATCTCACAGGTTGATCTTTTGAGACTATCTCACTTTCCCTATAATCCTTATTTTTTAATGCAAAAGAGTTCTCTTTGTTTTGTATTAAAATTACAGGAGTGGAAGAGGGAATATGTACTTCTTTCATATTGCATCCCATGTTCTTACAAATGATTATATATTAATAAGATAAAATTTTAACCCTAACTATAAATGATCCCATGTTTTTTTGCATGAATATAAATAAATGTAGATAAACTTTATGTGTCTAATATCTATCTAAATCTCATACCAGTATATCTAAACCAAGAAACTGATAATCTAAAATCTTTTGTGTATATGAGAATATAAAAACCCACTTTCATTCTTATACTCTAATATTTCATACATAGAATTTTTGTGGCTGCATAGCCGCTACCATATTTGCATGCTTAAGCTCCGACAGTCGGTTAAACTATTGAAAGAGGTTTATGGAAAACCTTAGGTAGAAAGTAGATTACATTAGTATTTTCTGATCGCACCTTCTTCTTGATGATTTTCCAAAACGTTGAGGTAATCAAAATATTGAACCAAATATTGGGGGGCGAGGAAAATTTAATGATTTGTGCTCTTTCTTCGACTATCCTAAAGACCCAAATCGCACCAACGACCGTTTAGGTCAATTTATTCATCAAACATTTACACTGTGCCAACATATTGAAGCGAGTTTGGTCAAAGAAAATTAATAAATAAAAGTCGCGAACTGGGTCCATGTACGCTAATACAGAAGCATTAAAACTAAAACTCAATCTATATCATATAATTCATGCTAATTCATGTGCGCACTACGGACTACAAAAGTAATGTTAGTAAGCACTCTTTGGAATTTTCTTGACTATAATATTGACCATCAATCATTACATTAATTTTCTCCTCTTACTTTCTCGTGAACGGAATCTCTCTAATGATAAGGGAGGCAATAATTACTCGAAACAACTTTTATTTTCCCATTTGGCTATGTAAGTACTAATCTTGGAAAGCACTAAACCACACAAGTGTCTCTTTTCTAGGTGAGGCACTAAACTATACAAATGCTACTTTTCCAACACAAGCACTTAAAAATCACATGTGAACCTTTTCCTACATATGTGACCCTTATTTCATGCAACGACAATAATGTTCGTAAGTATTAATTTTTCAATTCGAGTGCAAATCGTTTGGCACAATTCCTAATCCCACTAACGATAGTATCGATTTCTGAATCAATCCCTTTATTTGACCACTTTCTACCTATAGTTATTACATCCTAAATTAGGCTACCAGTGATTTTACCTCTATTGGTTGCCCATACTACCTCGCTCAGTGCTCTTAACGAGCGTGAATGGGATATTGGTAACCTTCTCTTAACTCTTTTGCATGTTCTAAGTTGTGATCTCCTAAGGGCTTCACGGGCATATGAATTCACCACCACTCATGTAGGCTTATTTATAGGCTTGCAAAGTTCCAATTCAAGAGCTTAATTCTTAATTTTTCATCATTTTAACTTTTTCCATCCTTTGTCTAGTTTTCATTATTTTCCTTATATTGATCATAGTTTAAATAAATAATTATTTATTTTATTATTTCATAATTAATCTCTTTTTACATATTCCTATTTACATAAATAACACATTATTCTATTAATTGATAATGGAGCAGAGCGGGAGCAGAGCGGCTGGAGCTAGGGCTTCGGGTTTTGTTGAGGAGCGGAGAGAGTCAGGAGATGACGAAGATGGCCATCAGACGGCGGCCTTCCTGGTGTGGAGGCCTGTTCTTTGCGCTGGGGCGTCTGGAGCCTTACGGGCTGGGGCCGCCTCTTTTTTTACTGGGTGTGAGGATGACTGGGGCGGGAGCGGCGAGGTTTGTTTTGGCTTGCCTTTTTATTGTAGCGTGGGTGTCTTTTTGCTCGGTTTTCCTCAATCGGCCTTGGTCTTCGCTAGTGATAGATTGGTGAGCGGAATTGGAGCGATTGCAGGCGCGGCTAGGGTTTCTGGTGTGGGTGATGCTGTAAGCGAATCAGATGCTGATGATGGAGACCCTAATGGGGGCTTGCTGGTCCTCTGTTTTGGCGAGCGGAGTTTGGATGGTGGCTTCTGCTCTTACATTGGGAGCTGGGAGTCTCTTACCGGTGTGGGGATGCGACGACAGAGGAGACGCTCTGTCTCTCCTCTGTTGGCCAGAGTCTGTTGGTTGAGGATCCCATTCTGGGATTTGGGTAGGGTCACTGTCTGGATGGTGCTGCAGATCGGATCTAATCACTCTGAGCCTTTCGTTCTCCGGGATTGGACGCTCAAAGCCTTTGTGGGTATGTGGGGGGTTGTTTCTTTGTTGTGGAGAAGACCTCTGCTTTCTCATGGGGTTAGAGATGACGGATGGTTGCAGAGTTTTTACGACTGGGTTCTTCCTGTTGCGGCCTTTTCTTGGGAACCTCACGCGAGGGTCTTCTTTTGGGCCCTTCGACTCTTTCATCTTCTGTGGGAGTTTGGTGGTGGGTTTTTCATTCCGGTCCAGATCGGGATCCCTATTGAGGTGGGGTCCCTCACTAGAGCCCTCTGGCAGCGGAAGGATGATCCTTGGATTTATTCCTCAATCCTGTTTCGGGTGTGCACTGTTGGTTTACGGATGAAGAGGAAGACACCGAGTATGGTGAAAATGTTCCCCTTGTCGGTGTTGGGCTGCATTGTGCTGGACAGAGGATCTTCTGGGTTATTGGTCCCTTTTGGGGGCCTTTTGTTTTTTGTGGCGGCTGTTTTTCTGCCGAGTGGTGAGGAGTGGGTTTTTGGTGGGCTTCATCCTTTGCGGTGGAAGACTCCTGGCCTGGTGCTTGTGAGGGCTTTGGTCCTGCTCATTGCAACTGTGGTTGCTGATCATATTGTGGTTCATGGTCCTGGCCATTCTTTTCTTCGAAACCACTGCATGTCTGGGGGAGCTGACTGTATTCTGATGTTCTCTCCCTCCCGTGGATTTACTCTCAGACCTCTTTTGGGCCGGTTTGAGAAGATTTTTGTTTGCACAGGCTTTTACTTGCCTGCTTTGCCCCTTTGCTTTTAATGGGTGTGGTGGTTGTCTTCTATTTTCAGTTTGTTGTGGATCTTCCCCCTTTGGGTGGAAGAGGTAGGGTTTTAGTTTTTTCTGGTAGCCAGGGGACGGCTGATAGTTTTCAAGGGCTCCCTCTGGTTTGGTGTTTTTGGTTAAAGCAGGCTGCTTGCTTGGAGGTTGGGCTCTACCATGCCATTGTGCACCTTGTTTCTTTCTCCGGGCATTGGGCTTTGTTCACTCAGTCTTCTTCCTTCTTCACGGTTCCTATGGAGGTGGATCAACCTCCTATTGAGGTGGAGTGTTCATGCAAGATCCTAAAGGTGGCTAATTCTCCTATGGAGGTGGAGAGTGTTGGGGCTTTTTGCTTTGTTCCTATTGAGGTGGAACACTTTTCTTTAGAGGTGCATTGGGAGACTGCTACTGGTGTTGCGCCCGATTGTCAAGGCTATGGTGGGGCTCAAGGTGCTGTCAATGTGCAGTCTAAGGTGCTGTCAGTGTGCACTGTGTTTTGTACTTGGCTACTTTTGGCCTTGAGTATCTCTTTCTCTACTCAGCTTTTGGCTGACTGTGTGCTGACTATGGCTTTCTACTGGTACCTTGACTTTCCTCCTTAACTACTCTTTGGCTGTTGTTGTTGTTGCAGTTTCCTTTGTTCCTGTTAACGTGTCGTTAACATGTCCATTGCGACTCTACTTTGATGTTCCACGGGCCAGCACCCTCTTGCTGCTTTTTTAATCAAAAACACATTATTCTATTAATTACTCTTCAATTCATCTTTTAATATTAATTAATTGTCAATATTGATAAAATGTAATGATTAGATTCTGATGTTGTTCTTACCTTTAAAGTTCAAAATACTCCTTACATTGAACACATGAATTATAACAGAATTTTAATTTTTTTAAATTTATAAAAATGAATTTTTCTGAAACTATATATATATTTGAAAGTAAATGTATAATCATCTAATATTGCTTACATTAAACACATGAAATATGTCATTGTTTCAATTTCAATAATATTAATATTAATTAAGGGATGTGAAATCAAATGTATGGAGAAAGTGTGTATATAGACATTAAAACAAAAATTAATGCATTCAGCCTGAAGAGGACGTAAAGTGAGCTCTAGATAAAGGTACATGAGAAAGAGCTACACATTTAACTTTCATAAAAGGAAAATCAAACGGAATAGAATGGAAAAGCCAAGATGCTCGGTGGGTGGTGGACCGGTGGTCTTTCCTCTTCTTATCGAAATGTCATAATTAACATTATTCACATTGTCACTACTTTTACTTTTAGAATGTTCTTTTCTGGAATAAGCAGACACCAATAAGTCATTTTTTCTTTAACTTTTTCTTTTTGTTGTTGGAAGGACTCAGACCATTACCCGTGAAGAAAAAACCATATTGAGAATTTTTTTTAAAAAAACTCATCGAAATTGTAATAGAATTATTATCCAAGGCGGCTATACTAGTCAAAGATAAAGACGTCAAGGAATTTTCTAAAGAGTTGATATTTTCGATCAAATCCAAAACACATAGTCCGCTTTTATTTTATTTGATGTGAGATTGGATTGTATTCTCTCGTAAAGTCATGCTTACGCTTACAAAAGGCAATGGCAATGTTGTTAACTTAATAATAGATAATATCCACACTCACATCGGTGTGAATGTGTTTACAATCATTTTTATTATATAGAAAACGTAAGTATTGTTTTATGTTTTTTATTCTTTAAAATTATTTAAAAATGTATTGTTAAATAAAATTGTGGTTGTAGAAAAAATATGAATAAAAGAAATGATTTAATAGATATATTATTTTTATTTGAGAAGCTCAAAATTTTGTATAGTTATTGTTTTAGTCTTATTTTTGTAGACACCGAAAAATCCTTCAGAAAATAAATTATTTTTGTTTTCTGAAAATCTTTGATGACATCATCATTTATTAATTAATTATTTATTTAATTAATTTATTTATTTTTATGGCATTAAATCCCTCTCTCTTAATTAAAAATCTTTAATTAAGGAATCTAGCCTAAAAATGTCATTTGGACATTATCCCTAATTTATTAATTATTTAATTAATAAATTGACCAAAAACTTCAAAAATAAATTAATTTATTTTTAATTTATTTTTTATCCCAAAGTTGGCCAAAATTCTAAAGAGCACTAAACTCTTCTAGAAAGTCCTAAACCTTCCTCTAAATGGGTCAGATCCCTAATCTAGTCCCTTCAAACCCTAAGCTTAGATATTTAATATTTATTAAATTTACCTTTAATAAATATCTAAATCTCACCAAAAGCCACTTGCCCATCCCTTTCTCCTAATCCTAATCCTAATCCCCTTTCTAATCTTGTCACATTCCATTAGCAAAAGGTTTACCAAAACTTATGCTAACCTCCTCCTTAGTCAACAAAGATGGCCACCTCTTGGCCACCTCTTGCAAATGCATTTAAGGATGCATTTAAGCCTTCCTTATCTTTCTTACATGCATTCATTATGCATTTAAGACCTTCTTATCCCTTCCTTGCCACCTCTTGGCCTTGGGCACATTTACCAAATTGTGCACATGCCCTCAAACTTTCAACTCAATCCTCCCTTGACACTTGTCAGGACACTTGTCCTTGACTCAACCCTAACCTTAGCCCTAACTCTGACTCATCCTTTTAACCCAAGACCTTCCCTTTTCCTATAAATAGCCTCACTTCTTTGAGCAAACCAATCCTCTCTCATCTTTCAACTCTCAAACTCAATAGCAAAGTTATAATGCCATTTTCATTCTAGCATAAGCATAAACTCATCATTTTAGATCATTTCCAAGCTTAAATCACATCTAAATTAGCTTAAATAGATTAACATAGATTCATTTCTTGTTTTAATCTTAGTTCATCTTTTAGCTTTGCATATTTGTGTGTTCTTGAGGCCTTTGAGGCAAAATAGGTTCCTCATACCTATTTTGTGTCATTTTGGGTCTTCTTGATCCTCAAATCATCATTTATCTTGCATGCTCCAAGTGCTTGAGTTTGCACACCCACATCCATCTATATCTAAGCATATCAAATAGTGCATGGGCGCATCCGTTTTAAGCTTAAACTGAGGTGGCTTTGATTTCAGTTTGTTTACCTTTAAATTTGATTTGATTATATGCTATGACGTTTGTTTGTCTTTGGCCTTCAAAATAGGTTTAGGTGCACGCTCAAATCCTAGTCTACATTCTGGCACGCCCGGTGGGATAGAAACCACAATCATTTTGATGAAATTATACTTTATATGCTTGTATTTTACAGGAAATAAAAGAAATGTCGCCTTCATGAAAAGAAATGATGCCTACAGCAATTAAATGTCGCCTTCAAACAAAGAAATGTCGCCTTCAACAAAAGAAATGTCGCCTACAAAGAATTCAGTCACGCCTTCATGCAACTAAATCACGCCTTTGAGGAAAGAAATGACGCCTATGAGCTCTATTTTCACGCTTGCATAACTGAGATTTTTCTGTTGTCGATAACTTCTGTTACGTCCCAGAATTCTCTTCTGTCGCCTTCTTGTAATAAAATCATGCCTGTGACGAAAGAAATCACGCCTCTGCATTTTTATCTGTCGCCTTTTGAGGTACAGAATGTCACCTGTAAGAATGAAGTGTCACCTCTGAACTTTCCAGCGTCGCCTATAAGCTGGACAGTGTCGCTTTTTTGTTTTTGCTTGGGACTGGTTTTTCACTTCTTTTATTACAACAAAGGTCAAACTCAATCTTGAATGAAACTTAAGGAAATGAACTTAGGTCATAGAGTGTCATTGTCAATTTGAAAATCAAACCAAATCTCGAATGCACTAAAGGAAACAAACAACTCTATTCCCTATCTCATTTCAAATTCCAAAGCAAGCAAACAAATTTAATCTTGAGTGATCTAAGGGATAAAACAAAGCTTTTTCAAAGTTCTTAAATCAACTCGCTAATCAAATCTTGAATGCCCAAGTCAAAAAACTTGCAAACGCTCGATTTAATTTTTGGAGAAAGGAACAAATCAAAATCTAATCACGAGTGTCTTCATTTCAAAGTTCAAACATCACTTAATCAAATTTGGGAAAATGAACAAAATCTGCTTAATGTGCATGTAGGAGTTTTTCAATTCTTGCATAATCCTTGTTAGAGTAAGCAACGTGGAACATTTGAACTTGGACAAGTTCACCTGTTCTACTTTTAGCGAGGCCTGTCCAAGGAGAAGCGCTTCCTCCTCGGAGAACGACCTCAAACCGGTATCCCCTCCGGCCGGTATACAAATAAGTGAAGTCCAAAAGAATCACTTACATCTCCTAATCGCCGGGCGTTCGTGCCAAACACGTGTCTGGGGATGGTAAACATTCCTCTCCCCCAGCATAATTGGCAAGGCTCTTAAGTGAGTCACGGATGATCAGCAAAACCGGGTATGGAGACACCACGGAACTATTAAAAACTTGATAAACTAAAGGCTACCCTATCTACATCCGAAAGTATCAAAATCCTTGTGCAAGGACCGATTCCAAGGGGTTTACCGGGTCGCCTCAAGTTTACTTACCATTTGTATTCCCTTCTGGGGGATACCAAGCTGTGGGCAAGTGATTTTGATACTCACCTTCCTTAGGTAGATCTGTTTGAAGTGCTTGACAGTCAAAGACTCCGTGAAAACACTTGTTGAAACATACACTTCACTTTCAAAGCTTTGTCAGAGTCAGTTGCCTTTGTTTGTATCCCGCAGGGTTGCTTTGTCCCTTGCGGAGATTGCTTTGACTTTAACTTTTGCCATTGGAAACCTTTGCCTCAAAATTAGAAGCCTCTTTTCCAAGTGATGCCTAGCAAGAGCAAACATCCTAAAGCAAAGTTGCCCAAATCCCAAGCCTATCAAGAGCAAAAAGTTGCCAAGAAGAACACCAAGACCTATCAATCCACTATCCAAGCAACCCAAGCAGAGGAAAAGTCCCAAACCAGACTTGAGAACATTGCCCATAATGCCCGCATCAAACAGTTCGCCTTCTGTTTCTGAGTTAACCATCACTTTGTCAACCTTGAGCCAGAAGATTAGCCAAATCCTTGTTCATGTCTTGTTCCATCTTCAGATCTTGAAATCTTGTCTCAAACAGCCTTGCATCTTAGTTTCATCCTAGTTTCACCCTTTGCATCAGCATCAAAATCTTAATTGCATTTCAGAACATCATAAAAGTTGCATTTGCATTCATCTTCCTACCAGCATTCTAGAATCAATCCTTGTCATTTGCATTATCCCTTTAGATAGAGCATTGTCCCTTCACCTTCAATACCTTTTCCACCAGCATCCCCCCATCAGCTTTCCACATCTTTCCAGCAGATCCTTCATCTTTTGTTCTAAATCCAGAGATCCACCAACACTTAGTGTTTACCCTTTTGAGTTGTTCCTATCCTATATCCAAGATCAGAGACCATCATCTTCTTTTTGGCACAACGTGTTGTCATAAAGAAATCAAACCTTGTCCTTGCATAGCCATCATCTCGAGCAAGAGATTGGAGTGTATTGATAAGAAACTAGTTGACCGAAGATCATCAGTCTATCTTAGGTTGACCCCATCATATCTCTGATCCTCCATTTGGGAAAAATAGCAGCTCATTTGTTGACCACTCAGTAATCTTTCACCAACTTTCCACCAGCAACCTATCTTTCCTCCACCGTCTTGATCCACATCCGTTCCATCCAGCTTCCATCATCACCATCTTGATCCCTGTCTTTGCATTTGCATCTTAGAAATCATCATCTTTAGAAGTTCATCAACTTTGCATCCATCAACATCTTTTAGCCAAACATCTTACATCCATTTAGCACTTGCATCTCCATGCCTATTGAGACCAGATCTCGAAAAAGAAGAAGCATGAATCCTTATCCACCAACAACCTCATCCGACCCCAACCTTTTCACCAACGCCATGATGACCTACAATCCCCAGATCCAAGCCAGTAACCCATGTGAAGATCCAAACATCCCTTCATCCCCCTTGGCAAACCAAGCATTTGCAAATCCTCCAGAAAGCCCACCAGCAACCAATGCCCTTGTACCGCAACATCAGCAAAGCACATTTGCCCACTATCTGCCAGAAAGTACCTCCATCCCACCATCTCTCTATCCACGCATCCCCATCAAAACTATCCAAGTTCCAGCACAAGCGTATTCTCTGTTTGTCCAATCATTCCCCGATCCTATGATGCAAACATCCCAAGAGCTTTCCACCATTCCCCTTTTCTTGCAAGGAAGCCTCACCAGTCCCGCAACACAAGCTGCAGCACCATCCGCTCTATCTCATACCACTTTTGCTTCATCATCTGCTATGGCTGCCCAAGCCCAAATCCAAACCCAAAGTCAACTTCCACCTCTCACACAAGCTTTTACACCACCGCCATCCGCAAGTCAAGCAACGCCTTTCACCATCAAAGGAGCACCGTCACCCTTCACCCCCCAAGCACCCGTACCTTCTTCTTTGGGGTTAGCGCAATCGCTTCCCATTCCAACCTCATCTTTCTCTTGGGTGTTTCCTTCATTTTCCTCCTCACAAGCATCCGCTCAACCACAACCTCAATAAGCTCCTTTCTCTCAAACATCATTCGTGTCCCAAGCTCCCGTTGCTCCTACCATTCCATCATCCGCTGTAGTGCACCCTAACACAAGTTCTCAGTGGGGCCTTACACAAGAAGAAATGAAGGCATGGGGGATCCCATCTCAATCCCCTACATCTATGGTTGCAAGTCAACAAACCGCCTTCGCCTAAGCAGCACAGTAGCAACTACCCCAACCACCGCCGGCTTCAAGCTATTCATCCCAAATCCCAAATACCTTCCAGCAAGTTCCACCACCTCAACAGCCAACTTTCCCCAGCTATCTTACCCCATCACCCTTTGCTTCTAGCTTCCCCACATCTGTTCCACCTCTAAGTAACGCAGGCATGCACCCAGCTTATATCAGCCAAACCCAAAGCCAACCTCAGCAACTACCACCATCATACCCGCAAGCAGCATCATTCCAAAAGCCTCCCCCACAGCAACCACATGTCCCCTTTCAGCAAACAACCATCATTCCTCAACAACAGCAAGTCCCTTGCTATCAGCCTCAGCAACAAAACCCTATCATCCCCCAGCAACAACAAGTTCCCACCCATCAGTTACAACAGCAAGTTCCAAATGTCCAATATCAGCAAGCAGTCCCACAACAACCGCTAGTTTAACAACAGCAAGCAGCCCAACAACATCAAGCGGTTCCATATCATTTACCACAATATCCCCCTATGCCACACCAGCAATATCCCCAGCAACCATTGCCCCAAAATCAGTTCCAACCCATTTATCCACAGCAAGCGCCATATCCAGTTCCACAGCTTCCATCACAAGCAGAAGTCCCAGTTCCCTCGCCACTCAATGCTGAGTGGGAAGCAATGAAAAATGCTCTAAAAGAGCTACAAAGTGGAACAAAGAATAAAACATACAAGTTCAAAGAAGTGTGCTCATATCCCTTCGATCGGTCCATAGCAACTATCCCTTTCCCCAAGCATTTTGAGATGCCTAAGTTCGACAAGTATCGGAGGAAAGGAGATCCAGTAAACCATATCAAAGAGTTCTACATGGCGTGCCAAGAAGTGGCTTACAGTGATAACTATCTCCTGCGCCTGTTTCCCAAAAGCTTGGGAGGAACTGCTGTTGAGTGGTTTTACAAAATACCACATGGGACAATAAAAACCTTTGCTGAACTCCCTGAGAAGTTCATCACACACTATGCCCATAATGTGGAAAATGAGTTGTCCTTGCTAGACCTATGCAACTCAAAGTAAAAAGACAGAGAAAGCCTTGCAGAATACTTGCAAAGATGGCAGAATCTTACAACCAGGTTATCATATCAGCCGCCAGAGAAGCATCTAACAAAGATCTTCATTGATAACCTGCATCCAAAGCTATCCCATCACATGCGAATGAACTGTCTCCAAACATACCAAGACATCAAGAGCAAAGGCATAGGCATCGAGAAAGCTCTCCTAGATGAAGGCAATATTCGTCACTTCAAGGATGATTCCAAAAACAAACCCAACAATGATAAATCCCATTACTGGAATCGTAACAAGAATGTTGTTACAGATGGAGCCACTGACACTAAGAATGTACAATTCGTTGTGGCTAGTCCTACACCAGCTCAAACATACCAACCGCCACAAGCGCCCATCTATCAGCAACCACCAGCTCCCGCATATCAAGCACCTATTTATCAGCAGCCTCCTCAAGCTCATCAACCACCTGTGCAACAGTATCAGTAGCAATACCAACAGCAACAGCTAGCACATCAGAGAAATCCTGTTAACACAGTTAACGTTGGCCCAAGGCAGAATAAACCCAACAATCAGAACAATCCAAAGAGGACTTTCACACCTTTGGGTGAGCCTCTGGATCAGATCTTTTATCGGCTAGCCAAAGCAAATATGATCACATATCCGCCCGTCCCACAAAAGGATGACAACGCACCAAAGTCTGATTGGTATAAAGAACATGAATACTGTGATTACCATCGTGTGAAGGGCCACACAACATTGAAGTGCATGCGACTTAAGCATTACATCCAGGATCTCATCGATTGCAAAGAAATCCAGATCGATGCACCAACTCAAGCTTCACCCAATGCCGGTTTGCAAATATATCAAAATGTGTTCCCTCAACACGATACCAGGAAGAATCAAGCCAATGCCAATCAGCCCCAAAATCGTGGCAAAGGCAAGCAAGAAGATCACACAGCGGCCTACATCAACTATGACAAGTATGTCAGATGCATAACTCAAGTTGAGCCCATCCAAGATGAGCCCACCATCAATACCATCCACGTCAGAGGGCCGGAATGACAATGTGCTGCAACTACCCGCAGTGGTAGGATAACTGTTGCCGGTGCTCCTCCGAGATCAGCTGCTCCTCCAAGGCCAACATCTACTGCATCCACAGCACAGTCTAACACCAGGCCAGCATCAAATGCACGCGCAACATAGCATAATACACCAAGAGCACAATACAATATCATAGAGCATCTTGGGAACATGCCAGCCCAAATATCTATCTTGAATTTGCTCCGCATATCACCCATTCATCAGGAGATCCTGGACAAAGCTCTAAAAGAAGGTCATGTCCCCACAAACATTAACACAACTCAGTTTGAAACTCTTGTGGGACACCTATCAGCAGCATGTGCCTTGTCCTTCAAAGAATCTGATATACCAGATGTCGCTCCTGACCATACTCTCCCTCTCCGCATTGCTGTCATGGTCAGAGATTTCACCATCAAACGAGTTCTAGTGGATAATGGCTCAGCCCTCAACTTGTGCACATTAAAATTCATCAAGAAGATCAGGTTCACGGAGGCCGACATACAACATGAGATGATCACTATTAAAGCATATGATAACTTGGAGCGTACCTCTGAAGGTACTATAACTTTTCCTATCCAGCTAGGCCCAGCAACGCAAGATACTCTCTGCCACGTTGTTGATCTTGACCTACCGTTCAATATCCTCCTCGGTCGTCCATGGATCCATTCCATTAAGGCTGTACCATCTACTTACCATTAGTGCATCAAGTTTCCAAATCAAGGCACTAAGGTTACCATCCACGCTAACCCTAACCCCTTCGCATACTGCCTTGCGATGGAAGCATCTTTCCCTCATTCTACTCATTGTCCTGGAACCGATATTGGTACTTCTATTGCTAGCTCATCCCGATCCCATCGCGATCCAGAGACCATCCTCTCTTCCACCTTATCATCCGTCAAGATCAACAACCAGGGTTGTGGCGAATACAACCTCAGTGATGCATTTGCTGTAGGAGCTCTTCCACGTGATCCACATACTCAAGGGCGCCCAAGTTGTCAAAACAAGCCTGTTGAAGAACATTATAAGCTCAAGCAAATCGGAAATATGACTTTTGAGTCTCATGGTAACATCAACAGCAAAGAAATGGATCCAGATATTAACAAATGGTTGTACAAAGATCCCCCATCCCGTGACACGCAACTTCTTGAGTACTTTAAAGAGAAATATCCAATCCCCTACAAAAATGTCACAGAACACTATAACTATCAAGGTGGTGGTCTAGGACCACAAGAGGACAGAAATTTGTTTCCTATCATACCATCCCAGAATCCAGAACAGCAAGGACTTGGCTTTAATACCTCTCGCCTGCTTGAACAAGAGCCCAATACCACAACTGCGGACACTAACATGACCAACGTGAACTTTTCGAATAGCCAGGATGACCTTGTGGAAATCGAAGACATCCCCGAAGAAAAAGACATCCTATCCTACGATGATATCTTTGCCGACGACACCCTCCTGGGGACTTCTGTCCTCCAACAACTCTCCATTAACCTCATAGATCTTCCCCTCACAAACCCCGACCTCATAGATTGGGACCAACCAAGCATCGCACACATCGATGAGTTCCAAAGTGCACAAGCACTCCTAGAATTCATGGGGGCATCAGGTCTAGCAAGCAATCAAGATCCAACATCAACCTCTGTCTATCAGCTTCACCCAGAAGGATATTTTGGGGAAGAGGCAAGCTTTAGTCACAAAAATGAAATAGCAAAAGAACATCATGAGTCTTTATGTGAAAACCCCCTTGGGGCACATTCTGATTCCAAAATAGTAAAAATAAAGGGCGTATCTTCTAGTGAAAACCTGGCAATTCAGGCGCTAGAAGATGAAGCCTTGCCTCTTCCCCCTATCCAAGATTATAGACCAGAGCAGTCGCCGATCATCATAGAGGAGACCAAGCCAATCAACTTGGGAACAGAAGAATGTCCAAGGATCACCTACATTGCAGTCAACCTAACAGAAGGAGAAGAAATCGCTCTCAGTGCCTTGCTCAAGGAATCCATCATCAACTTTGCATGGTCATACGCCCACATGCCTGGGCTTGATCCAAAATTTGTTGTTCATCATCTATCAGTAGATCCAAATGTCAAGCCAGTGAAGCAGAAGCTAAGGAAAATGCATCCAAAGGTAGCATTACTAGTTAAAGCAGAGCTTGAGAAACTCCTCCAAGCTAAGATCATCAGAGCAATAGATTATTCAGAGTGGATCTCTAACATGGTGCCAGTCACAAAGCCTTCTGGCGACATCAGAATCTGTACTGATTTCAGGGACTTGAACAAGGCATGTCCTAAGGATGACTTCCCATTGCCAAACATAGACATGCTTGTAGACCTCACAGTGGGTCATGAGATGTTATCATTAATGGATGGCTTTTCAGGCTACAACCAAATTCATATAGCAGAAGCAGATCAAAATAAAACAGCATTCACAACCCCATGGGGTACCTTCTGCTACAACATGATGCCATTTGGGCTAAAGAATGCAGGGGCCACATACCAGAGAGCAATGACAGTGATCTTCCATGACATGATCCACAAGATCCTTGAAGACTATGTGGATGATATCCTTGCAAAATCCAAAACAAGGGATGAACACCTCAACATCCTAGAACGTGTGTTTGATCGCCTGAATCATTATGGCTTAAAGCTTAATCCTAAGAAATGTGTCTTTGGTGTTACATCTGGCAAGCTTCTAGGCTTCATCGTCTCTAGAAGAGGCATAGAGATCGATCCTAAAAAGGTAAAAGCAATAACAGAGATGCCTCCACCAAGAAATCTCAAATAGCTCAGAAGCCTACAGGGCAAGCTTCAATCAGTACGACGATTCATCTCTCAGCTAGCAGATAAGTGTCAACCCTTCTCACATCTCTTATGCAAAGACACCAACTTCAAGTGGGATCCCATATGTCAAAGAAGCTTTGATAAGCTCAAGGAGTATCTAGCTAATGCTCCAATCCTAGTACCACCGGTTTCAGGATGCCCACTCATCCTTTACATCTCAACAATAGCTACAGCACTAGGGGCACTTCTAGCACAGCATGATGATGAAAATAGAGAACGAGCTATCTACTACATCAGTCACACTCTTATGGGCTATGAGCTTAACTATTCATCCATGGAGAAAGCATGCTTAGCAGTGGTCTTTGTCGCTCAAAAACTTAGACATTACATGCTTAGCCACACAATCAAGCTCATATCAAAGGTGGACCCTCTTAAGTATCTGTTATCAAGGACAACCCTCACAGGCCGTATGGCAAAATGGGTCATGTTACTCAGTGAATTTGACATTCAATATATAGATCGCAAAGCAATCAAAGGGCAAGTCATTGCCGATCAGCTAGCAAAAGCACCACTGGTGGATGCCTATCCACTAATCATGGAATTCCCCGATGAACACTTATGCATGATTGAAGAGCAGCCCATGTGGAAACTATACTTTGATGGTTCCAACACATCCCATAGCTCTGGGGAAAGAATCCTATTCGTCACACCTCAAGGTGACTATATTCCAAAATCATTCAAGTTGGGATTCCCCTGTACCAACAACATTGCAGAATATGAGGCACTCATCTTAGGTCTCAAAACAGCTATCCAATGGAACATCACAGAATTACAAGTATTCAGAGATTCACAGCTGATTATCAAACAAGTCCTAGATGAATATCAGACAAAGGATGACAAATTTCTACCCTACAAGCAACTGGTGGATAAACTGAAAGAGCATTTCCTACATCTACAATTCAATCAGATCCCAAGGCTTCAGAACAAAGCAGCAGATGCAATGGAAACCATCGGATCCTTATTGGAAATCCCACGTGACGCAACACAATATGAATTTCTAGTCGAGCAGCTACACTTGCCAGCTTATGAGAACACCGATGCAAACATGGTGTGTGTCTTGGTTGGTCCCCAATCCCCATGGTACCACGACATCCATGCATATCTAAAAAATGGTATCATATCTCCCCATCTCACCAATAACCAACGCCAAAACCTTATTCGCAGAGCTTCCCGCTACACTCTTGTAGCCAACACCCTATATCGTCGCGGGTATCATAATGTCCTATCTAGATGTTTAGACTCAAACGAGGCCGTCCTGGCCTTACAAGAAGTTCACGCTGGAATTTGCGGTGCCCACATGAGTGGCATGGTTCTAGCAAAGTAGCTGCTTAGAGTTGGATATTATTGGCCAACAATGGAACATGATGCGTGTGAATTTGTCAAGAAATGTCTCCCATGTCAACAGCATGCCAATTTGATACATGCACTAGCACAAGATCTACAGCCTATTGCACCACCGTGGCCTTTTTCATGTTGGGGCCTCGACCTCATTGGCTTGATCACCCCCTCTCTTCGGATGGACACAAGTATATCATAACAGCCACAGAGTACTTTACCAAATGGGTTGAAGCGATTCCGCTCACCCTAACCACTGGCATCCAAATATCCAAGTTCATCCTTTACCACATCATTTGCCGCTTCGGCATACCATCTACCATTTTCACAGACCATGGCACACCTTTTGAAAACCAGCATGTGGATGATCTATGTGCCAGACTCCACATCCATCACCATTTCTCCAGTCCATATTTCCCTCAAGGAAATGGCCAAGCTGAGGCAACTAACAAAACTATCTTGAAAATCCTCAAGAAGGTTGTCAATGATTCTGGTCGTGACTGGCACCTCCAAATCAATCCCGCCCTTTGGGCCTACCGCACTTCTTATCGCACTCCCACAGGCACCACCCCATACTCTCTTGTATATGGTGCTGAAGCCGTTCTACCGATCGAGGTTGAGCTCCCATCCTTGCGCGTCTCCATGAAGAACTATACAACTGATGAAGACTATCGTGTGGCCTGACTCACACAGCTAGATCTGCTAGATGAAAAGAGACAGCAAGCTTACGATCACCTGGTGGCATACCAAAATCGACTCAAAAGGAGTTATAACAAAAAGGTCCATCCTAGACAATTCCAGGTCGGTGACATGGTCCTTAAAGAAAATCAGAAGGTCCTAGCAAATAGAGAAAAGAAAGGCAAGTTTGAGCCTACTTGGTTGGGCCCCTATGTTGTCACCGCATCCTTCGGCTCGGGAGCCTATCAGCTATCAACACCAGAAGGTGAGCCCTTGAATGATCCTATCAACATCATCCATCTGAAGAGGTTCTATGCCTGAACCTGATCCTGCATATATCAGAAAATCCAAAAACATTCAAAAAAGCAAAAAAGCAAAAAAGTAAAAAGAAGAAAAGAGAAAGAGAAAATAATCGTCCAACGGTGAAAACTTGGCAAATCAAGCGCCTTGGACAAGTATGTTGGTGAAAACCTGGCAAATAGGCACCAACATAGTAAACTGAACTATTTATCTATTTAGTTGTCCTTTCAGCTACCGTCCTCTTCCTCCATCCATAATAGATCTCCCAGCAGTTCCATCTCCCCTATCCTCCAAGCATTCGGCTTCCATCTTCCTCCAACCCATCTGCAATCCATATCCTATTCCAAAGCTTTGTACCATATCTTGTACCATATCCTTATCCCTTTCCTGTACAGCGCATTCCTTCCTTGTATTTATCCTCCTTGTCTCCATCCTAGTGAGAGTCTCGCCGAGTGTGATCTTCCTATCCCCAATCCTGAGCTTCTGTACATATCCCTTGTGCATATTGTTCCTCCTTGTTGCACATAACCTTTGTCTGTCCTGCAGCAGCATTTGATCAGGAATATCTTGTCCCAGCCTCAGAAAACTTTTAGCCCCACTCGGGCCTTGTGCTTCAGCAACATCAATTGTCGACTTATCCTTGCTCATCCTGATTATTCCTTGAACTTCAGCTTTTGCCAGCGAACAACTACACTTATTCTCTCACCACCCATAGGTCCTTGAGGATATATTGTTCCTCCTGTTCGACCAATCTTCCCACCATCAATCAAACCTAATCTCTCTCCTTGGCAAAGGATGTCTTTTTGGAGTTATCATTTTGATCTTGGATTTTTGTCCTTTGGGTCTTGTTAATCTTTTTTGGCTTCTCATTATCCCACCAGGGTCACCACGATTCATTATATCACGGTGTACTGCATGTGCGGATAATCTGGGGCAAGGTCTTTTGATCTTTCGCTTCTGCCTGTGAGTCAGTTGTGTGTTTGTGGTTCCTTCAGCATCGGATCCGCCATGTCACCTCTGTGCTTCATGTGTGATGTTGGGGCAACCCTATGTGTTTGTTTAGCGTCAGTCCTCGTCAGTCCTCTGCGACGTTGTTGACAGGCCTCGTGATCCCAGTATCCTTGGCAGGTCTCTAACATAGCTATATTAAATCTAGGTTGTGCACTCCCGTTTGCACTTGGAGCTATCTGGTCCCTTGCATTTATCATATAGATTCATCTTGCATCTTACATTTCCATCTCATCTTGCATATCATCCATATTTGTTCTTAGAAGTGAGGTTATTTATCTCCCCTTTCTTCCTAGACCCTTCCTTCCTCGTCCCGCAGGGCACACTCTGTCCCAGGGCGTAATCCCTCTTTCTCCTTGTCCCCCTGGGTGCATCTTCCATGATTTTGTCCCACCGGGGCATGTTCTCTCTTTCTCCTAGTCCACCCAGGCGTCATACCCTCTTCTTCTGATTCTAGCCTCGGCATCTTGTTTTCTTGTCTTTGACGCCATGCCACTTGCGGCATCGCATCAAAGAGGGGCAAAATGTAGACACCGAAAAATCCTTCAAAAAATAAATTATTTTTGTTTTCTGAAAATCCTTGATGATATCATCATTTATTAATTAATTATTTATTTAATTAATTAATTTATTTTTATGGCATTAAATCCCTCTCTCTTAATTAAAAATCTTTAATTAAGGAATCTAACCTAAAAATGTCATTTGGACATTATCCCTAATTTATTAATTATTTAATTAATAAATTGACCAAAAACTTTAAAAATAAATTAATTTATTTTTTATCCCAAAGTTGGCCAAAATTCTAAAGAGCACTAAACTCTTCTAGAAAGTCCTAAACCTTCCTCTAAATGGGTCAGATCCCTAATCTAGTCCCTTCAAACCCTAAGCCTAGATATTTAATATTTATTAAATTTACCTTTAATAAATATCTAAATCTCACCAAAAGCCACTTGCCCATCCCTTTCTCCTAATCCTAATCCTAATCCCCTTTCTAATCTTGTCACATTCCATTAGCAAAAGGTTTACCAAAACTTATGCTTACCTCCTCCTTAGTCAACAAAGATGGCCACCTCTTGGCCACCTCTTGCAAATGCATTTAAGGATGCATTTAAGCCTTCCTTATCTTTCTTACATGCATTCATTATGCATTTAAGACCTTCTTATCCCTTCCTTGCCACCTCTTGGCCTTGGGCACATTTACCAAATTGTGCACATGCCCTCAAACTTTCAACTCAATCCTCCCTTGACACTTGTCAGGACACTTGTCCTTGACTCAACCCTACCCTTAGCCCTAACTCTGACTCATCCTTTTAACCCAAGACCTTCCCTTTTCCTATAAATAGCCTCACTTCTTTGAGCAAACCAATCCTCTCTCATCTTTCAACTCTCAAACTCAATAGCAAAGTTATAATGCCATTTTCATTCTAGCATAAGCATAAACTCATCATTTTAGATCATTTCCAAGCTTAAATCACATCTAAATTAGCTTAAATGGATTAACATAGATTCATTTCTTGTTTTAATCTTAGTTCATCTTTTAGCTTTGCATATTTGTGTGTTCTTGAGGCCTTTGAGGCAAAATAGGTTCCTCATACCTATTTTGTGTCATTTTGGGTCTTCTTGATCCTCAAATCATCATTTATCTTGCATGCTCCAAGTGCTTGAGTTTGCACACCCACATCCATCTATATCTAAGCATATCAAACGGTGCATGGACGCATCCGTTTTAAGCTTAAACTGAGGTGGCTTTGATTTCAGTTTGTTTACCTTTAAATTTGATTTGATTATATGTTATGACGTTTGTTTGTCTTTGGCCTTCAAAACAGGTTTAGGTGCACGCTCAAATCCTAGTCTACAATTTTAATTTTATTATTAAATTGATTTTGGATATATTTATGTTCAATTTATTAGATTTTTAAAGTTTATGTTGTTGAGTGTAGTTGATTTTTAATTCAATTGCATAAGAATTTTTATTAGTCAATGTTTATCAATATTTAATATTTTAACAATATCAAATTTTTAAATAAATTTAAATATAATAATAAAATAAGACAATGAGTGCCAAGTATTACATTCACTCTTATGAGAGATGGACTCTTGTGCACTAATACTCATAAAACATAAATCTATAATTAAATTACACAATTGAATCTTGATAATAATTTCACACTTTAACTTGGTGTGAAAATATCTCCTATTTTTTTAAAAATAAGACATTTAATTATTATAAATTGTTATTTATAATATAAAGAAGATGCCATAAGAAAGACTTGACCATGGTATGTCAAATCACACTATAAATAGTGACATCCACTACATTTATTTATCATCAAAACTGCTCTAAATAAACATCTTCACCTCTGCCATTGTAGAATTTTAAAGTATATCTCTTGTCAAATAATTGCATGTCCTTGCTTGCCCGATTTTGATAGCCAGATTTAAGTATACAAGTATTCTCTTTTCTTCTAATTATTTAATAATTAACCCCAGTAGATAGTATTTACTGACTACCTTTAACATTACAAATTGTGATATTCATACTATTATAGAATGAAGAAAACATTATGATATTTTTATTTTATTATGGAATTCGTGTTATTGTAGATAGATAATAAATGGCAGAGAAAAGATCACGTTTAAGTTTGGTACTTTATATGTTGTTAGTGTTGATGGTAGTGATGGTGAAGGTGAATGGAGATCCAACATGCAGTCCAGCAGGGAACTTTTGGTGCGACACAGGGAGATGCTGCAGCATTTATAACTGGTGTGGGAGTACATCAGATTATTGTGCATCTGGAAATTGCCTTGCTCAGTGTTGGCCTAACAGCCTTGCACTTAATCACACTTGTTTGAATGTAATTGTTAGCATACGGTTTTTCCCTTTCCTTTAAATCAATTTCAAACCACTTTAAAGAATGAAAAGAGAAGAATCTTAACACTAACAAATGAGTTGCTAAAAGCCAACTCTCTGCAAATTACAAGGTGCAACTACCTTCTAGAAAGATTTTCAATACGTTCTTATCAAGCATAGAAAAAATAACGTCATGTGTGCTTTTCACTAGAAAACACTTAAGTAGAAACATTCAGTTCGTCAAAATGAAAAAGAATGTGCAGATGTTAGAGTAAATGTCTACTTCTATCACCATTTCAAACTTCAAATTTGTTAAATCTAAACTTTAATTACAATTCTCTCTGTCACCTCTAAGCCTAGAATTCATTCATATCACAGCTAAGCTTCATTCAACACAATTTACTTCAACAAGAGAATAAATCACATCAGATAAACAATAATATTCATCATTTTAAAAGCTTAGGCATATATGTAACACCATAAGATATTCCATACATTCTATAATATCAGTATCCTGAAAACTTGAAGTAAAGTTTTTAGAAAATAATTTCTCTCAAACTCAAAGAGCCAAACCTATAAACAGTTTTAAGTTTTTGCATAAATAGCCTCACAGGGCTTCAACAACTAACTTCGTAAAATTGTCTTATTTGAAAGTAAATTCTAATACCTTCTAATAACTATCCTAAGCATTAAGCATAAAAATTGGACTGGAGCAAAACGCCTTCCAAAAATTGCCAAGTGTCTTTGGCAGTTAAGGAGTTGAGGTCGTTGGAAGACGCGTTGCCTTCCAATCTTTGAATGCGGCATTGAACGTGGAGATGACTGGTTGATGTGGCAAACCGATAGAATCAATCCTCTGCTTCCAAACCTCCTCCTTTTTAACCTCAACTATCTTTCCTAAGTGCATAACCGAATGATCTTGTTGAAGGATCGTCATTGACTCCATTCGAGCAATCTTCGTGAAATGCTCATCTCTAAGTGTCTTCATCCTTTTGAGCTCGTTGAATCAAGTGTTTACCTCTTTGATTACCTATTCATCCATTTTATCTGACGCCTCTTGAGCTTTCTGGACCCACTCAACAATCCACTTTATATCATTAGAAATGATTTCTTTGATCATTTTCAGCCCCTTCATGAGATCTTTTACCTCAGAGATTCCCAGAGCCATGGCTTCATTCCTCTAATCTATGCATTATTTTATAACATAAAAAACTGTGTCATTCAATTCTGGTACTGGTTTTTCTATAAGGAACTTTTGCAAGCCATACTCTTCAACTTCTTCAATCCAGTGGAGCTCCTTGGTCCAAGTAGTCTTTTCCAGTTCCCATTCTTCAATGTTGGCTTCTACTTCCTTAACCAGGTGGTCTCCTTCACTGTGGGTTTGATCCAATTTACGTAGATGCTGCACAACCTCTGCTTTTACGCGCTCCACCCAATCATCAAATGCCTTGCTCACCGCCTTGCTTCTTTGAACCTGGTCAAGAAACCATTGATTATCGGGGGATTTCATGTCAATGGAGGCTAGCATCTCACTTAGAGGGAAAGGTTCAGGATGTTGAATGACATTAATATACTGAGCCATACTCTTCATCGCCTCTTTCATTTCCTATTTATCTTTGGCATCCTTCCATACTCTGCTAGCAATTTTCTTGTTTGACACCTTGAAAAACCTCATATCGGTGGCTCTGGTGTCTCTCCCTAAGTCCACCTTGGATACTTGAAAGTCTTGGACTGAAGCTTCTCCTTCAGTTCTGTCTTCTTTAGGTTTTACAATCTCAGCCATCCAGTGGCCGCTGCTCTCATCGAAACCAATTCTAGATTCCATCTTCATTTTCTTGACCTTATAAGATTTTCCCAGATACCTGCTTACTACATCATCAATAGGTACTGATAAAGGAACCATTTTCCTTTTCTTGGCTATTGGGGTCTCCAACCATGGTGGAGCAGTAGAGGTCTTCTTTTGGGTGTCATAATCACTCAACAGAGCTAATGAGTCTTTTGGAGTACCTCCTGTTTCCTCTTGTACCTATTGATCATTAGCCATCCCAGATACCCTGTGGTCTTCCACTGAAACTACCTTCAAATCAGGGTTTGATGAATCTAAATCCATGATGAGACTGGGAGTAATTCTCTACCTCTAAACCTTTTCTTTTACTCTTTGGATTGATCTGGTCACTTGGACTTTGGGTTCAGGCTGCTATTGAACTTGAACTTGAACTTGAACTTGAACTTGAGAAGAAATTGGTTCAAGTTCAGGTTCAACTTCAGGTTCGACTTCTGGTTTAGTTTTCCCTACACAAGATGGATCAACATTTAAGTTAGTTAAAATAGAAGTCCTCTTGGTTGAACTCCTCCTCTTGGTTTTTATTTGTTTCTTTACTGATTGCAAAGGAACAACAGGGTTTCTTTTCTTCACCAACCATGCTTCGGTTCTTTCGATCACCCTTTTCATTCTCTTATACAAATCATCTTCTTCTGGCTCTTTCCAATCTAGTTCAAGAATTGGGAGGGCTTCAACCTTCTCTGAATATTGGGAATCTACAACATCAACTTCATTGTTTTCCTCTATCCCGTCTGTATCTTACTCTAGCCTGAAAGTGATGATTTGCTTCAAAGTTAGTCGGGACCAGAGTCTTTTCCTTACCTCCAGCTCATCAAAATAGTTGACCTAAAAATCTTCTAGCTTGGGAATGTGCATAAACGACTCTAGGACATTGAGATTTGCTCTTGCAAAGCCTCTATAATCAAAATTAACCCTAGGAGTATAAGTTTGCAAACAAAAAGCATCCAATTCTTCTTTGACAGCCACAACATCTTGGAACTTTTGCATCTGTAGTACCCTAACTCAATAGGGAAGAGAACACCCGAGGACTTCTTTGGGGTTCCAACCTTTTGTTCAACTAGCACAAGCTGCCTGCATAGCTCCATCAGGATTACATCATCTAAACAGAATCTAAGAAGCCGTAGGGGCTCTTCATCAAATTCTCCAACTCTCAGATAAGTAAATCTTGGAAATTGTATAAAATGACAGCCATAAATATTAATCACCTGCTTAGCTTCCTCAGAAAGCCTGCAGTTTTCTTTCCCTCTCAACTCAAAAACTAACCTTCCTAAAAACCTGTCATTTACAGTTTTGAACACACTGGAGAACTTCTCCTTTTGTAAGCATGTGAAGTAATCGTATATCCTCATATCACTTGTCCACAATTCATGAGGTAATCCTTCCTAGGTTTGGCAACATGCTAAGACATAAACAAGGTAGGAAGACATATAAAATGCAGTTAAATTTTTCATGTTTAAGAGTTCTTTGTGGAAATTTTCAGCTATCAGGTCAGCCCAGTCAATAAACTTATCTCCTTCTATGATTTTTTGGATGAAACAGTACACCCAGTTTCCCCAATGAAATGCATGAGGATTTCCTTTCACCCTATTCAGAAGAAGCACCATATAGGCAATATCTTTTTGAAAGTGTTCAATTGTCAGTGGCTTTGGCAGCCTACTTCCTCAATTTGCTCCCATCATATTTAAGAAGGCTCCTGCCATTACAAGCAAAGAGGGCCAAACTCTCAAAGAGGTGGAGCCCATCATAGTAAAAGCATAGTAAAGAGTACACATTGTGGCACCTTTCAACATTGTAGACAACGTGAAGAAGGTGAACATTACTATGTCTATGTGGGACTCTTTGGCTATTCCAGGACAACCTGAGATTTTGAAGAAATCTATGACTGAAATGACAACTCCTCAGCATACAAAAGAAGCTGCAAAGCCAGTGTTGGTCAACACTGATCAAGAAAAGGAGGCTCCAAGTTGCAACTCCAAAGCCAATACCATGCAAGGTAGGAACTCAAAACCCCCTCCCTTTTATGTATCTTTAATTATTGGAAAATCCTTAGTACATAATTGTATGGTAGATAGTGGAGCTACTAGTACTATAATGCCCAAAAAGGTGGCTGACCAATCAGGACTTAAATATGAACCCCTCCAAAAAAAGGTTACACAACTTGATGGATCCTCAGTCAACACTATAAGTGTGGCTAAGGATACCAGTCTAATCCTTCATGCTAGTCATAATTTCTCTATCCTACTTGATATATATATCATAGATCTCCCTGCATTATTTTCCATGTCTATCAAGGGAGTTCACAGCCAAAATAGGAGGCTACCTTTCTTCTGACTAGTCTCACATGCTTTTTCACACAAGATATGGTACCAAGGTTACCATTAAATCTGAATCATTAGTAGCACACCATATAGAACCATATGTGTCCAATACCATCAATGCAAGCTGCCCTATATTTGATGACAATGACTTCCCAACTATCAGAGAGGCAAACACTAAGACAGAAAGTATCCCTGATATTTTATTAGATGAACTAGAATCATAAAAGGTGTTTGAGGCACAAGAAAAAGTCATTTGGGATGTTGGTTTGGGAAGTTATTTAATACAAGAAAGTGGATCCATAGAGCCAAATCTTCTCAAAGAGGACACTGATTCAGAGGATCAGAGCAATCAGGTTTGGGAATTATTTTTTGATGGAGCTAGAAGTAGACATGGTTCTGGTGGTGGTGCTATGCTAGTGTCCCCAAAAGGAGAAAGATACTATATAGCTTTTAGATTCAGTTTCTCCTGCACTAGCAACACTACAGAATATGAAAGTCTAGTGAATGGACTGGAATGGGCTAGAAAAAGAGGGCTCAAAGCCCTAAAAGTCTATGGTGATAGTGAGTTAGTAGTTAGCCAAGTAAGAGGGATAAGTGCAACCAAAAATAACACCTTAAAAGCATACAAACATAGAGTTTGGGATGCGATTGAAGACTTTTGTGCTTTCAATATTGTTGCTATCCCTAGGAAGCTAAATCAAAATGCGGATAGATTAGCTTCTATTGGGTCTCAATATGACTTTCCTAATAGTATTTCCAAGGATGATACCCAATAGCATATCAAAGTGATTGTCAAACCTTCTATCCCTGATAATGATACTAATTGTCAGAGAAAATTCTGCAATTCTTGCTTGAAGAAGATGTCTTCTTAGAGCATAACCAAGACAGACTATTGCAAAACTATGGTGACCAAGTAATACAACTCAAGTCTAATAAGATGCCTAGAGGTCTTGTCACCTTGGAGACTGTCTTCAACAAGGATGATCAAGTTAAGAAGAATAAAGATGGCCTGGTATTTCAACAAGAACATTGTGTTGAATTAGAGTTGGAACTAGGTAAAAGTTTATAATTTGGAAAAGTAAACACTGATTTAGAAAAGCAAGCTTACACCCAATTATTCAAAGAATTTAGTGATGTTTTTGCATGGCAATATGAAGACCTCAAAGGTTTTAATCCAGCCCTTGCTCAGCACACTATTGAACTAAAACCTAATGCCAAACTGGTAAGACAAAAGCAAAGGCCTATTAATCCCAAGCTTGAGCCACTTATGCATAAAGAGGTGCTCAAACTGATAGAAAGTGGTATCATCTACCCCATCAAGCACACTAGTCGGGTTTCCAACCTTGTTCTTGTAAGGAAGATGAATGGGGAGTTGAGGTTATGTGTTGACTTCAGGGATCTTAACAAGGCCTCTTTAAAAGACCGCCATCCATTACCCTCTATGGAACAAATCTTACAATGTGTCTCTAGATCCGAGAGATTTTCATTATTGGATGGCTATTTAGGATACAATCAAATCTTAGTTAATGAAGAGGATCAATTCAAGACTGCATTTACAACCAAGTGGGGAACCATGGCTTATCAAAAAATGCCATTTGGTTTGTCAAATGCAAGTGCTACTTTTCAAAAGGCAATGGATATGGCCTTTAAAAACCTCATGTACAAATTTGTACTGGTCTACTTAGATGACATAACTATCTATTATAAACATACAGCAGATCATATCAAACATCTGAAGAAAATCTTTGAAATATGTAGAGAGTTTGGGATATCTCTTAATCCAAAGAAATATGTGTTTGTACTTTATGAAGGAAAATTGTTAGGATATATAGTATCCAAGAAAGGAATTATAGTAGACCCTGAGAGGATTGTAGCCATCCTAGAGCTACCATTACCACATCATAAGAAAAGTCTCCAATCTTTCATAGGAAGGATTAATTTTGTTAGACGTTTCTTGCCTAATATTACAGATTTGTTGAAGCCTTTGACAACCATGTTAAAGAAGAATTCAACTTTCAGCTGGACTAGAGAAGGAAAAGCTAATTTCCAGCCTATCAAAGAAGC
This sequence comes from Chamaecyparis obtusa, assembly GCA_027943335.1. NCBI lineage: Eukaryota > Viridiplantae > Streptophyta > Pinopsida > Cupressales > Cupressaceae > Chamaecyparis > Chamaecyparis obtusa. The sequence continues at coordinate 47,229 of BSBK01003474.1, read as the reverse complement.
CTTGACAGGAGCCTTTGCTCTATTAAATCCAAATTTCAGTAAGGATTTTATCCTTTATGATTATGGAGGTCATGATGCTATATTTGCTATGCTGACTCAAGAAAATTCAGATGGATTAGAGCAGCCTATTGCTTTCTTCAACAAAGGTTTAGAAGAGTGAACAAAGATACTCTTTTGTGGAAAAACATGTACTTGCTGTGGTAAAGAGCCTTAAAAAGTTCAAGTGTTTATTGACCCATAACAAGGTACTCTTAAAGGTTACTCATCCAAGTGTCAAAGAATTTTTGCTTTCCAAGGACCTAAATGAGAAAAGAGCTGGTTGGATTACCAAAGTAATGGAATATGACATTGATGTCCAAACCACCAAGCTAGTTAGAGGAAGAGGTCTTTGTGAGCATTTGGCAAGGGATGAAAGTTCAAAGAAATTAGAACAAACAGATGCATCTCTGGTTGTGCATTCTACAAAAGAACATGCCAAGGCATCAGGTTGGTTGCCTAACATGATTCATTACTTAAAAATAGGACAATGTCCTACAGGCCTAGATTCAACAAAGAGAAGATATTATAGGTTACAATCTGTTCCCTTCATGCTGATAAATGAGGTTCTTTTTAGAAAGGATCACAATGGTGTCCTTTTCAGATGTATTGATTCAGAAAAGATAGTTGATGTCCTATTTGAATTTCATGATGGACCTTCTAGAGGTCACTTTTCTCCTAGGACTACTAATTTTAAAATCATGAGGGTTAGATACTATTGGCCATCTACCTTCAAGGATAGTCATGATTATGTGAGAAAATGCATCAAATGTGCTATGTTTGCGAGAAAGGAAAGGCTTGTAGCTCTGCCCCTTCAGCCAATCAGAACAGAGCAACCATTCATGAGATGGGGCATAGACTTTATTGGTATGATTAACCCTCCATATAGTGCAGGACACAAGTGGATAATCACTGCAACAGATTATTTCATTAGATGGACAGAGGCAGTTGCCTTGAAAGAATCAAATGAGAGTGTTGTCTTGAGTTTTTATGATGATATAATTCATAGATTTGGCATTCCAAACTCCATAATATCAGATAATGCATTGGCATTCAGAGGCCTTAAAGTCTCAGAATGGGCAATCAGAAATAACATTTATCTTAATACTAGTTCAAATTACTACCCTCAAGGCAATGGTTTGGTAGAGTCAACTAATAAGAACTTGATTAGGATAATCAAGAAAACTCTACAAGATAACCAGAGAGATTGGCATACTAAGTTGAAGTCTGCCTTATGGTTAGACATAATTACCCCAAAGAAGATCATTGGGAATTCTCCTTATATGTTAGTATATGGAAAAGAGGCTAAGTTGTCCATTTCAACTGAATTACCAGCTTTGAACTTGGCCACTCAATATGCCCTATTTGAAGAAGGAGATTCCTTACAAATCAGGTATGCTCAGCTAATAGAGTTAGAAGAACTCAAAGACAAATCCATGAAGGATATGGAGTTCCATCAGATATAGACAAAGAGAAGTTTTGATAGAAGAGCCAGGGCTAGAGATTTCAAAGTTGGAGATGTAGTTCTCAAGTGGGATGAATTCAGATCAAAGCTTGGTAGACATACAAAGTTTGATCCCTTATGGGGTGGACCATTTGTTATTACAGAATGCAAGGGGCCTAATGCTTTTTAGCTATCAACTCTAGGCGGAGATGCCTTGCCTATTTCAGTTAATGGATTCCACTTGAAGCTCTGCTTTGAGGTCAATCCTTCCTTGTAAATCTCTGTGAATATGTTTCCTATTTTCTGTCCCTGCTTTCTAGTTTAGTTTTCCCTATTTTCCAAGAAGTGCTCGTGCACAGTTTTTTTTTTTTGAGCTCCATCTAGGTTTGTCTCTCTATCAAGTTTCTGTGTTCAAAAGATGACTCCATGCCCAATAAATTGCATTAAGGCCACTGATCACTGTCTAGCAGGCTGACATCCAGCAGAAATTGCCAAAATGTTACCCAATCTTTCTTGTTCCATACAAGTTTGGCTATGGGCTAGATTCTATCCAGGGTCTACTTTTCAACCCTATTGAACCTCAAAAATTTTCATAATTTGAAAATCTAGCCGTTATAGCAAAAAACCCTCAAAATCCTAGGGCCTGTTCTAATTTGTTGTTACTTTTTCAGCCACTTAAGTCTTTGCATTTCCCATGTGTGCTTTTCCATTCTCAGCCTAGTCACAAGATCTCCAAGACCCCGCAAAATATTCCTCTATATTTCCCGATCCCACAATTACCTTGTATCTCTTAGTCTCCTGATCAGATGGAATATTCTTTGTTCATTCAGAAACTTAGCAATTGCCCCTTTAGTCGCTAGGTCTTGGTATGTCTTTCTCGAGATCTAGCAACTTCTGTAACAAATTTGGTAAGAAAATCCCCTTTAGTCACATGGTCTCTAGATGGATTTTCCTTTGGTCGTGAGATCTCAGAAGAAATTTGAAAATTCAAAGGGCTGTAGTGATTAAGAGACTTCCTTTGGTCGCTGAATCTCCAGATACGCTTAGTCGGGTAATGAAATGGACTTTAGTTGCTGGGTCGCTAGATGAAAGAAGAATGAGGAAATGGTTAATTTTTATTCAGTGACTAAGCGACTGTGTGTTCGCGAGATCTCTCATTTCTGGCAGTTAAGTCCTAAGCATCCAACGATCTGGTGGGCGGTTATCTTTCCTTCAGTTGTGTAGTCTCTAGATGGTTGGTGGTCTCAGGTCTGCGGTTAAAGATGAAGTAAGATCTACGGCTGGCGCATGATCTGATGGAATATTCTTATGCCTTGTGATCATGCACCGACCATTGATCTTCCTTACAATGCAGCGTTTCAGTTGTCAGTGGGTCCACTGCCATGTAGTCTGAGGTGTTCGCTTCTAATTGGTTGAAGGCTAGTGATGTGGAGATTTGGTAGAGTGGGCCCAGTGTGCTATCTTAACCTTTGATCTACGGTTGGTGCATGATCTTAAGGAATCTTCTGAGCTCATGAGATCATGCGACAGTTGTTGATTGGGCCCAAGCTTGTAAGTGTTGTTGCTAGGTCTCCATAAAATCTTTCAGCGACTTGGCGGCTGTCAAGAGTGGACTAAAGGCTTGTTTTGTTGCGTAATCACCAGAACAAGCTGGAGTTAGTGAAACTTCAAGCGATTCACCGACTAAAAGAAAAAGGAGGGCCTGAGGTTAAATAAAGGGTTAAGGTTAAGAATATAAGTGATGCCCGGTAAAATAGAAGATCTGACGGCTATGTTTTAAAAGTTAGATCGGATTTGAATATTAGCCGTTGATAGTGAAAACTTAGCGCCACCTGTGACCGTTTAATCAATTTTTAAATTCAAATATCTGGAGTACCAGATTTGAATAGTTATGGCAAGCCCTAGTTGCAGAGAGGTAGATAGATCAAGGCGGCTTGTCTGCAAGCAGATAAAGTACAGGGAGGGACACACAAACATCATATCTGATCGGTTGGGATATTTTCATGGACATTTATGATCAGAATTGACAGAGTTAGGGTTTGATAATTCTATGAAAATCTTTGTAAACCCTAATTAGGTTTTTTACTCCCACCTGTGTGCAAAAGGGAGATGTATATATTGTTTTTTGGAGCTTTTAGAGCTTAGAGTTTACATTTTGTAAAAAGAGTTTTTCTCTTTCTAGGAGTTATCCGAGGCATTCTTTCTGCCCTCTAGCTTTTGCATCTTGTAACCTTTCATTGATGTTTAGATATTGCAAAGGTACTTTGTGACATTCTTTCTGTCCCTATACCTTCTTGTCTAAATTTTCTCTTATTGAGTTAAGTATATGTATGTTTTCAGTGATATCTTAGGGTTCTTAATCCCTCTTTCTTTCTGCAATTCATGTGTATGCTTGTGGGTGATTTGATTTGAATGACCTTGTGGGTATACTTCAACCCCCTAACAATCTGTCTCATTCCTATACCTAGTTGCAGAAGTGGATGTTTGTTTGCAGGTTATAGATTGTGTCCAATTCTTAGGAATGGTATTGTTTGTGAAATTCTCTCTTTCCCTGAATAGCCTCTTTCTATTGCGGACCTTTCTATGAAATATTGATGCAAACCTATTCAGTGAGTTGTGATCTCCTAGACCTAAGTTTATGTACTGACTTCATTCTTTATACTGTAATTCATACCATCATTTCGGTGTATCACCTACTAGGATAGTTTTCTTTCAGTCATTTCCCTTTCATGCATTCCTTCTATCCCCTTTCCCCTCAAGTTTTACTTTCCCATCAATAAGAAAATTAAGGTGATTATCCAAGAGGAACTAGTCTAGAACCTGGAGGCTTCATCTTAGTTAGCATAGGTCTGACAACCTAGAGATGATTCCCATGTTATACTAGGTTAACAAGACCAAGAGAGCTTGAAACAAGGGTGCAAACTTAGTGTATAATAGGGACTCCCTAGGGGTCCTAGTACACCTTATCATGTGTTAGGACCCCTAGGGAGTCCCCATGACCCCTTTTGACACACTTGAGCATTCAAATGTGTCAAAAGGGGTCATGGGGACTCCCTAGGAGTCCTAGTATGCCTTATCACGTGTTAGGACCCATAGGGAGTCCCCATGACCCCTTTTGACACATTTGAATGCTCAAGTGTGTCTTAAGGGATCTTAGGACCCCTTTGAACACACTTGAGCATTCGAATGTGTCAAAAGGGGTCATGAGGACTCCCTAGGGGTCCTAGTATGGCTTATCACGCGTTAGGACCCCTAGAGAGTCCCCATGACCCCTTTTGACACATTTGAATGCTCAAGTGTGTCTTAAGGGGTCTTAGGACCCCTTTGAACACACTTGAGCATTCAAATGTGTCAAAAGGGGTCATGGGGACTCCCTAGGGGTCCTAGTACACCTTATCACACGTTAGGACCCCTAGGGAGTTCCCATGACCACTTTTGACACATTTGAATGCTCAAGTGTGTCTTAAGGGGTCTTAGGACCCCTTCGGACACACTTGAGCATTCGAATGTGTCAAAAGGGGTGATGGGGACTCCCCAGGGGTTCTAGTATGCCTTATCATGCGTTAGGACCCCTAGGGAGTCCCCATGACCCCTTTTGACACATTGGAACACTCAAGTGTGTCTTAAGGAGTCTTAGGACCCCTTCAGACACACTTGAGCATTTGAATGTGTCAAAAGGGGTCATGGGGACTCCCTAGGGGTCCTAGTACGCCTTATCATGTGTTAGGACCCCTAGGGAGCCCCCATGACCCCTTTTGACACATTGGAATGTTGAAGTGTGTCTTAAGGGGTCTTAGGACCCCTTCGGACACACTTGAGCATTTGAATGTGTCAAAAGGGGTCATGGGGGCTCCCTAGGGGTCCTAGCACACCTTATCACACATTAGGACCCCTAGGGAGCCCCCATGACCCCTTTCGACACAATTGAATGCTCAAGTGTGTCTTAAGGGGTCTTAGGACCCCTTCGAACACACTTGAGCATTCAAATGTGTTAAAAGGGGTCATGGGGGCTCCCTAGGGGTCCTAGTATGCCTTATCACATGTTAGGACCCCTAGGGAGTCCCACCCCTTTTGACACATTTGAATGCTCAAGTGTGTCTTAAGGGGTCTTAGGAGCCCTTCGAACACACTTGAGCATTCAAATGTGTCAAAAGGGGTCATGGAGGTTCCCTAGGGGTCCTAGTATGCCTTATCACACGTTAGGACCCCTTGGGAGTCCCCATGACCCCTTTTGACACATTTGAATGCTCAAGTGTGTCTTAAGGGGTCTTAGGACCCCTTCAGACACACTTGAGCATTCAAATGTGTCAAAAGGGGTCATGGGGACTCCCTAGGGGAACTAGTACGCCTTATCATGTGTTAGGACCCCTAGGGGGTCCCCATGACCTATTTCGACACATTTGAATTCTCAAATGTGTCTTAAGGGGTCTTAGGACCCATTCAGACACACTTGAGCATTTAAATGTGTCAAAAGTGGTCATGGGGACTCCCTAGGGGTCCTAGTACACCTTATCACGCGTTAGGACCCCTAGGGAGTCCCCACGACCCCTTTTGACACATTGGAACGCTCAAGTGTGTCTTAAGGGGTCTTAGGACCCCTTCGAACACACTTGAGCATTCAAATGTGTCAAAAGGGGTCATGGGGACTCCCTAGGGGTCCTAGTACACCTTATCACAATTTAGGACCTCTAGGGAGTCCCCATGACCTATTTTCATACATTGGAATGCTCAAGTGTGTCTTAAGGGGTCTTAGGACCCCTTCGGACACATTTGAGCATTCGAATGTGTCAAAAGGGGTCATGGGGACTCCCTAGGGGTCCTAGTATGCTTTATCACGCGTTAGGACCCCTAGGGAGTCCCCATGACCCCTTTTGACACATTGGAACACTCAAGTCTATCTTAAGGGCTCTTAGGACCCCTTGGACACACTTGAGTGTTTGAATGTGTCAAAAGGGGTCATGGGGATTCCCTAGGGGTCCTAGTACACTTTATCATGCGTTAGGACCCCTAGGGAGTCCCCATGACCTCTTCTGACACATTAGAATACTCAAGTGTGTCGTAAGGGGTCTTAGGACCCCTTCAGACACACTTGAACATTTGAATGTGTCAAAAGGGGTAAAGGGGACTCCCTAGGGGTCCTAGTATGCCTTATCATGCATTAAGACCCCAAGGGTGTCTCCATGACCCCTTTTGACACATTGGAATGCTCAAGTGTGTCTTAAGGGGTCTGAGGACCCCTTCAGACACACTTGAGCATTTGAATGTGTCAAAAGGGGTCATGGGGACTCCCTAGGGGTCCTAGTACACCTTATCATGTGTTAGGACCCCTAGGGAGTCCCCATGACCCCTTTTGACACATTTGAACACTCAAGTGTGTCCAAAGGGGTCTTAGGACCCCTTTGGACACACTTGAGCATTCAAATGTGTCAAAAGGGGTCATGGGGACTCCCTAGGGGTACTAGTACGCCTTATCACATGTTAGGACCCCTAGGGAGTCCCCATGACCCCTTTTGACACATTGGAATGCTCAAGTGTGTCTTAAGGGGTCATGGGGATAACTCAGAAATGGCAAAGAAAGAAAATGATATAAACCAAATTTATCAAATTCTTGCAATTTGCAGCTTCTCTCCGAGCGCAAAATGACAATCCATGGAGCCAAAATTACGGTGAAAATTAAATTCTTTGAGTAAGTCATTTAGAAACGCGCATAATACTGTAATGCATGATGATTTACATAGAATTTATGACGGACTATGCTATGCCAAAGCCTGCAATCCCTGCCATATCTCAGAGTACTGATGAGAAGCAACATCGAATGTCTAAGATAGAGGCAATGCCAGCATTGAAGCGGCAAGACATTCTTCATAATATCGGGGTGATGCCATTGAAACGGCAAGGCTTTCCTCATAATGTCGCACCATCGCTAATCTCTTCTTTAAATTTATTAATGCGGTCGGTTCTACGGTGCTTGCATAATTTCTAGTACAGCTGCTCATTTTACCAAACCCTTCCCCGCTCTCCATAATCTTCGACCAGTTCAAAGATCTGTTTGGTTATTCTTGTTTAACCTCCCAATGACTCTGTTGAGCTACCAGATTATCAACAGGCATGGTACATTTGTCTGGTTCAACCAGAATCTATTTCAAGAACCATTGCAATTTAGCATTCCGATTGAAAAAGTAGGGAAAGATACCATTTCATAGCCACAGGCGGTGGAAACAGAGTGATTCTCTTTCCCTTTGCTTCTGTAATCTGCCTCCAGTGAACTATTCTTCAAAGCCTCCATTTCTATGTAGCTAGGGTTTACGGGGCCTGTAAAAGGCACAACTATGCCCCTATAGGGACTCATGCTCATGCTCAGAATCATATTATTTTCATGCATTCCCTAACATTTAATACAAAGATTTAGCCAGCCACCTTTAAAGACCTAGAAGAAATGAAAAATAAAAATTAGGCCAAAAATACATACTGCATTTCTGTATGTAGTACCGTCAGCTTCAATAATCCAGTCGGCTTCCTCTACTAAGGCACGAAGAACTTCATTAATGTCTGCTCTGGGAGGAAGATTCATATACAAAAGCATCATACAGGAAAAATGACAAAAAAATAATAGCTAAAAGGTAAAATTTATCATTAACACCGATAGTACCAAGGTCATATCCACTTTCAAATCTTGGCCTATGATGTGAAAAATGAGCAAACCAAGTGAAATTCAAGCGAAGGGATCGATCAAATAGCGAAGGTGCATCAAATCAGATCAATATCATAATAAATGCAAAAAATATTGTTACGGACAAAAATATTTGCATATTAATTTGTTACACCTTTCCCGAGCTTCTGTACCTTGGTACATGATTAGACATTTTTGTTAGCAGACCTGAATTTTTAGGTTAAGTTTTACAAATCATCTTTTTGATCCAAAGGACGTAGATCGGCTACTGTATCTTCCTCAGATAGTTTCCAAGAGAATATCCACAATTCATATACAAAAGCATCATACAGGAAAAATGAGAAAAGAAAATAGCTAAAAGGTAATACACACACACACACACACACACACACACACACATTAGTATATATATATATAATATATTATATACATTAGTATATAATACATTAGTACATCTAATACATTAGTATATTATAATACATTAGTATATATATAATATAGACATTATATATATCATATGCCTCTTTTATATATATATATATATCATATACATTAATATATGTAAAAGTTCAATTTTTTTCATTTTCTCTTGCCCTTTTTTTAATTTGCCTAGGAACATTGGGTACCCGATATGAAATCGGATACCTGATTTTGGATAGGTAATATTTGACCAAAATATTCCCTGTGCCCACAGACCATACAATCACAAGATTTTATATTTTTTCATGCGTTGCAGAAAAAAAAAAGTGATTTGGGGCCCGTTTTTTTATTTTTGTCGACTTGTGGTCTCACCATGGGAAGCAGCAGTCGTCAAAAGGCTAAACGCAAGAGGAAGCTAACGGATGAAGAAAATCAAGCATATAGGGAAAAGGATAAGGAAAATCACCGAAGAAGGAGAGAAGGTATGTTAAACATTAATCAATCGGACCCCGTAAATGTAGTTGTAAGTGAAGAGGATGTTGAATTTGAAAATGTACAGATGGAGATTGAAAATGTAGACTTCAAGAATGAAAATGTTGCACAAGAACCACATGAACATTACACATCTCTAAATTATATGTGAAATGAAGTCCCTTGCAATAAAGATAATCAAACTTCAAATTTGGGGCTTTCAGGAAGACCTAAATGGTTAATTGAAATTGAGGAGAACATTATGAATAATTGGGAAGGAAAGAGGTCACATAGAACCGTTAGGTTGTGGGCTTCAAGACTTTATGATCAATTTTTTGGAAACAAGACATTGGTTGAGCAATGTCAAATTTTTGTGCAGTTGTTAAAGATGCAAAAGATGAGACCTGTGCTTGTGAAATTGAAGATTCATGTGAACAAAAAAATGGAGAGAAATGCCATTGTTGTGAAGAATCTTTTCAATGCTACTCAATAGCATTGGGAAGACTAGCAGAGAAAAAGACAAGAGAGTTGCTCAGATGATTATTACGACCTCCTTAGTAAGTCATCAGTTGAGAAAGGCTCATTTGATGAGACAAACTTGTGTTGACTTCAATATAGACCGTAAAACTTTGGGTAGAGCACTTGGAAGAAGAGAAAGACTTGATGATCCACTTCAAATTGATACATGGGCTTATGGTGGGAGACTTCCACGTTTCGATAAGAAGCAAATAGATGTCAAGGATGAAATTCAACAATTTTGGGATGCTAACTCAAGAGTGTCACCAAATGTGAAGGATGTCTTGAAGTTGAGAGTTGGCAATCGAGATTGCACTCCACATCCTAAACATTATGTGGAGGTAAGTCAAATAATGTTATATAAAAGAATTTGTGAGACACATCCAACATTAAAAATATCACAAAGGTCTTTTGAATCAGTGAAGCCATTTTATTGTGTACCCCTTAAGATTTGGAATACATGTTGTTGCAAATATCATGTTGAGTTTTCAATGCATCATGAATTATTACGGTTCATTCATTCTACTTTGCATACTAATGAAATGCTAGAGGCTTGTGGTGCAAGTGGTCTTCCCAAATCATCAAGTGACTTGCTAGATCAATTTTTATGTCATAGAGATGATGGTTGTTTATTTTATAAAAAAGATTTCTTAAATGCCAAGTGCTCAGAATGTGGTGGCTTGTCCAAGTTTAGAACATGTTTTCATGAGGGTTTGGAAGACAATTTTGGAAAGACACTCGTCCAAAAAAAGGTATATGAAATGGTGAAATATATATTGAAGAGTGGAGGTGAAGGCTCTAGATGTGAGTTAGTTGCAAAAGAATACAATGTTGCTGATTTTATCTCAGATTTCAAGACAAATATTTTTTACAAGTATGCAAGGCATAGTCATAGGTCTCAATGGCTGGATCAACAATTCAGGACATGTACGGACACTTTCCCCATTGGAACTATTATATCCATTGTAGACTTTGTGGAGAACTATACATTGCAGCCCCAAAATGAGACTTAAGCTCAATATTACAATTCCATTCAGGTTGCTATTTTTGTACACATCACATATAGACATTCCCCTGATAGCACAAAAGATGAGCGAAAGATAATCAGAGAGTACCATTTTTATATGAGCGATGACAGGTCTCACTCTCATGAGTTTGTTCAACATTGTTTCCAGAACTGTTTTGACTTCTTGCAGGAAAATGGTATTACTATGGATAGGCATCTCATTTGGTATGATAATTGCACCGGTCAATTTAAGAATGACAGAATATTTTATTGGTTGTGTAGAATGCATGTGGAGAGAGGTGTACCTCATATTTGGAGTTTTTTTGAGTCAGGGCATGGGAAAGGGGAGCATGACGAAGTAGGTGTGTGTGAAGAGAGCTCTAGTTAAGGAGCAATTGAGGATTTTAGGTGTTGTACTTCTTGATGCTCATTCTATTGTTGATTGGTGTACTTTAGCATTGTCACAGGGGGGACTCTTGATTCTATAGTGCGTAGATTCTTTTGGTTGGTTGAGGAGGGAACTATAGGAGATAGATTGGATTGTCAAACAATGAAAGACTCTTAAAAAATGCATTCATTCTGAAGCTCCAATAGTAGTACATGGACCATTTGGACATGAGAGTTGGGTTGTTTTTGCCCCATGTGTTTTCAGTATGATTGGGATCATTGTGAGTCAAGTGAGTGGGTGGATACATGGGTTCCACAGTATCTAACTCCTTTATCTTTGACACTCTATGAGAAATGATGACATGGACACTTCAATTGACTATGACCATCTTTCAGATCTTCTGAAGCTAGGAAATGTTTTTGCATTGGTTGCACTGCAGAGAAATGATGAGAGGTCAGATTATTGGTTAGCACATTGTGTACAAGGTAGACATAAGCTTGTACAACCTATGACAGATGGTGATGGGTTCACATATCCTACTAGCTCAGTTGTTGTTGCGGGAACATGGCTACAAACATACATGATTAGAAAGAATGGAATTCCCGCATTTGAAGACTATGAGAAGCACAAAACTATTCTCATGTATTCACACCTTGTTATAGCAACAAATGTCAAGTTGTCAAAGCATCAAGGAAGACCAAAGACAAAAGAACTTTGGACTATTAGTACTGCTGATCATGAAGCACTATTGGAGACCCTGAAGGAAAGAGATGACCCTTCAGGAACACTTGACTAGGTAATAAGTTAACTTAGTGCATTGTTTTCTAAGTTCATTAAGCTTAATTTCAATACATTAATTTCACCTTTCTTAGATTGTATTTTGAGTCAATAAACTTGATTTTGTATGTGGATTGTAACTTGTGCAGGAGCACCCATGAAGACACCTACAGTCACCATGGATCCAATCAGAGATAGAAGGACAAAAGGATCCTTAATGTTTAATTGAGATCTTTTGAAGCCTATAATGGCAATTTGTAACAATCAATTTGATTTAAAAGTTAAATGTCCTAAATTCTTGATAAGGACTTATGATCAAAATCATGTATGGGTGGCCAATAGTGCCAAGAAGGGATCTTACATTTCATTTACATATGTTATTTGCATGGTTTGAATTCTTACATGTTTGATTGTTGTTTATAATGCTTTAAGGATATTATTTTTTATCATTTCAAACAATCTATAAAAGTTAAACCTCAAACATAATAAGCTTCACAGTTCAAATTTCACAAGCTTAATCATGATTAGTTTCATAGTTCAAATTTCAAACATACCACTAACAGTCAGTTGAAAGGGGCTCAGCAGTGTATCTTTCAAACCATCTTACCTATCATCAAACCGTCTGCTCCATCAGCTCCGATTAGCTGGGCAAATGCCAGTGACAACCCCGTTCCACCCACGGAGTCACAAGAACGTTCGCGACCACGCTCGACCCAAGTGACCCCAAGGTGCACTAAGAATGATTGGGCAATGATCTTTCAGGGCACATATCTCAAAGCTCATGAGAGGTATCGACAAACCATTAGGGGCTATGAGATCATCTTTTTGAGCTCTACAATAACCTCTCTCAATTTTGGGTGATTCGACTTTGTTTGCATTTGGCAGGACAATCTCAGTCGATGCCAAAACTTGCAGTGAGGGTCAGTTGAAAGCGGCTCAGCAACGTATGTTTCAAACCATCTGACCTAGCATCGAACCATCTACTCCATCAGCTCCGATTGGTCAGGTAAATGCTAGTGACAACCCCATTCCACCCACGGAGTCACGGGAATGCTCGCAACCATGCTCAACCCAAGTGACCCCAAGGTGCACTAAGCACGATTGGACAATGATCTTTCAGGGCTCATATCTCAGAGCTCGTGAGAGGTATTGACAAACTGTTAGGGGCTATGAGATCATGTTTCTGAGGTCTACAATAACCTCTCTCAATTTTGGGCGATTCAGCTTTGTTTGCATTTGGCAGGGCAATCTTAGTCGATGCCAAAACTTGCAGTGAGGGTCAGTTGAAAGTGGCTCAATAGCATATCTTTCAAACTGTCCAACCTAGCATCAAACTATCTGGTCCATCAGCTCTGGTTTTCTGGGTAAACACTAGTGACAACCTCATTCCACCCACAAAGTCACCGGAACGCTTGCGACCACGCTCAACCCAAGTGACCCCAAGGTGCACTAAGCACGATTGGGAAATGATCTTTCAAGGCTCATATCTCAGAGCTCGTGAGAGGTATCAACAAACCATTAGGGGCTACGAGATCATGTTTCTGAGGTCTACAATAACCTCTCTCAGTTTTGGGCGATTCGACTTTGTTGCATTTGGCAAGGTGATCTCAGTCGATGTCAAAACTTGCAATGAAGATTAGTTGAAAGCAGCTCAGTAGCATATCTTTCAAACCGTCTGACCTAACATCGAACCGTCTCCTCAATTGGCTTTGGTTGGCTGGGTAAACGCTAGTAACAACCCCTTTTTTCCCACGGAGTCACGGGAACGCTCACGACCACACTTGACCCAAGTGACCCCAAGATGCATTAAGCATGATTAGGTAGTGATCTTCCAGGGCTCATATCTGGAAGCTCGTGAGAGGTATCAAAAAACCATCACATGCTATAGGATTGTGCTTCTGAGGTCTACAATAACCTCTCTCGGTTTTGCATGATTTGACTTCATTTGCATTTGGCAAGGCGATCTGAGTCGATGCCAAAACTTGCAGTGAGGGTCAGTTGAAAGTGGCTCAGCAGCGTATCTTTCAAATCATCTAACCTGGGATAGAACCGTCTGCTCCATTAGCTCCGGTTGGCCTGGTAAATGCTAGTGACAACCCTATTCTGCCCACGGAGTCACGGGAATGCTCGCGACCATGCTTGGCCCAAGTGACCCCAAAGTGCACTAAGCATGATTGGGTAGGGATCTTTCAGGGCTTGTATCTCGAAGCTCGTGAGAGGTATTGACAAACCATTAGGTGCTACGGGATCATGTTTATGAGGTCTACTATAACCTCTCTCAATTTTGGACAATTGGACTTCATTTGCATTTGGCAAGGCGATCTCAGTCGATGCCAAAACTTGCAGTTAGGGTCAATTGAAAGCAGCTCAACAACATATCTTTCAAACCATCCGACTTGGCATCGAACCATCTGCTCCATCAGCTTCGGTTGGCCAGGTAAATGCCAGTGACAATATTGTTTCACCCACGGAGTCACAAGAATGCTCGCGACCACGCTTGACCTAAGTGACCCCAACATGCACTAAGCATGATTGGGCAGTGATCTTCAAGGGCTCGTATCTCAGAGCTTGTGAGAGGTATCAACAAACTGTTAGGGGCTATGGGATCATGTTTCCAAGGTCTACTATATCCTCTCTCATTTTTGGGTGATTCGACTTCATTTGCATTTGGCAAGGCGATCACAGTCGATGCCAAAACTTGCAGTAAGGGTCATTTGAAAGCGGCTCAGCAGTGTATCTTTCAAACCATTCGACTTGGCATTGAACCATTTGTTCCATCAATTCCGGTTGGCCGGGTAAACACCAGTGACAACCCTATTCCACCCACGGAGTCATGAGAATGCTTGCGACCATGCTCGACCCAAGTGACCCCAAGGTGCACTAAGCACGATTGGGTAGTGATCTTCGATGTCTCATATCTCGGAGCTCATGAGAGGTATCGACAAACTGTTAGGGGCTACGAGATTGTGTTTTTGAGGTATACTATAACCTCTTTTAGTTTTCAGCGATTCGACTTCATTTGCATTTGGCAAGGCGATTTCAGTCGATGCCAAAACTTGTAGTGAGGGTCAGTTGAAAGCGGCTTAGCAGCGTATCTTGCAAACTGTCTGACCTGGCATCAAAGCATCTACTCCATCAACTCTGGTTGGCTGGGTAAACGCCAATGACAACCCTATTCCACCCACGGAGTCACGGGAACACTTGCGACCACGCTCGACCCAAGTGACCCCAAGGTGCACTAAGCATGATTGGGTAGCGATCTTCTGTGGCTCGTATCTCGGAGCTCGTGAGAGGTATCGACAAACCATCAGGGGCTATGAGATCATGTTTTTGAGGTCTATAATAATCTCTCTCAGTTTTGGGCGATTCAACTTCGTTTGCATTTGGAAAGACGATCTCAGTCGATGCCAAAACTTGTAGTGAGGGTCAGTTGAAAGTGGCTCAGTAGCATATCTTTCAAACCGTCCGACATTACATCAAACCATCTGCTCCATCAGCTCTGGTTGGCCGAGTAAACACTAGTGACAACCTCGTTTCAACCACAGAGTCATGTGGACTAAGCACGATTGGGCAGCGATCTTCTGTGGCTCAAGTGACCCCAATATGATGAGTTATATACATAGTGAGTATATACATAATATTCAAAAAATGTAGTACTAGGTGGCTCAAGTGAGTATGTATAATGGTATGAAACATAAGAACATTAGAAATATATAGAAGTTAAACCTCAAATATAATAAGCTCCATGAACAGGGTATTCTAGAGTAAAGAAAAACAAATGTAACTTAAACAAGATATAATTTCAATCATAATGATAATCATAGTCAAGATATAACTTCACCATTCAATTCCATAAACATAAATAATAAATATGTATATACAAAAGATGATGCAAATATAACATATAAATGAACATGTTCTATATATACAAAGTATCAAATGTATCAAAAGTATCTCCATATACAAATATGGCACATGCCATTTCAAAATGTCTATAAAATCATTGTTTTAAGGTGTACAATGTGGCATATATGCCATCTCAAAATGTGCCAAGTGGCATCTCTAACTGACTACAAAACTAAAACTAAATCCTATGCCGTAGGGGGATCATCAAAATGTAGCCTCTTTGAAGAAGTGTTGGGCTCTGATTGATCCTGCATAAAAAATGAGTTCAAACCCAAGTTAGATTGCTTACTTTATATGATGTGTGTGTGTGTGTGTGTATATATATATAGTTCATAATTCAAACACTAATTTAATTAAAATTATAACTGAATACAAATATTTGTACCTAGTCTCTCGGTCACCTACCACGATTAGGTGTCCTAGCATAAGTCCTGGGTAGCGAAGGGACCATGCCAACAATACCAACTGTGACCTATAAATATATATTTGCAATAATGAGATTAGTAGAGTGGTGCAACATAGAGTAATAAATCTACAAAATAGGATGATAGCATAATAAAATTACAAATTGATTGAACTAAAATTAAAACTTACATTTGATGATCCCTCCTCTGGAATGGTGGGCTGGGTCAACAAAGATATGAAAGATTCTCATGGGCCCTCCCTCACACTCGGAGTAACCTATGAGAGTAAAAAGATTGTCAATTATATATAAATGTACTTCATCATAGCAACCCTGGTTACACAATACAAATAACTATATGTAAAAGTCTACGTACAATTGAGCTATCACTCCGAATCGAGATGCCTGTAACCCCACGCTGTTGAAGAGCTGTCGAGACATCATCAATAGCCACACCCTATACAATAAAGTGCAAGTAAAATATTTATTACTACACACAAGTGGCATACATGTGCATGCATAATTAATCTTAAACAATTAACTACCTTTCCTTTGTCGATACCTGATGAAGGAACCCCCTCGTGCCCCCCACTGACATCGGTTGTACCCTACAAGAACACAATCAGATGACAATGTATAAGTAAATGTATGAATTTTATTGCTGTAATTGATAGAGATTTAAGCATGTACACCAAATGATATAAAAAATAACTAATGGGTACATAATTTATAATATACCGTATAGTCATCAAGGCCAAATGAAATGGCCAAAAGTGTGGACTCATCCACTTGTCTCACCTCCTCCTGTGTCATCAACTGAACATAAATGGAAAAAATATATATACATAAGTGCATGCAATCATTAAAACTAATCTAAATAAATAAATTATTTTTAAATTAAATAAGTCATGTGACAAATTTATTTATAATGTTTACTCTTATCGTATCAATAGGAGTCAATGGCTCTGTGTACACCTCTTGAGCACTCTCATGAGATGTAGATGCTCCATGAGGTGTTGCAGCCTCTCCAGCTGCGTCTCTTGTATCCTCCTCATCAATAACATGTAATTGATATATATCAGTGCTCAGTAAGTGGTCTGAGGCACATATTCTTCCATATAATACAAATATGGGGCTTGCATACATGTGAACTCCGACGAGATGTTGATGCGCTAGCATCATCCACACCAGGAGGCAACACTGACCTGGTCTGCGTGACCAACTGATCACTCAGTAAATGAATGGCCCTAATAGTGTGTGAGGCAGCCTCTGCAATGATATCGGGATGTTGCACTCGAGGAGGGGGTGCGACATCAATGGGGGGGACAAAGGTAGTGGCCTTTTTGCGCTAGGCAGATGGCCTAGTCTAAGGAGCTCCTCCACCTATGCCCATGTGGGGCCTCATACTCCAATAATCAACATGGTGACCAAGCACAAACTCATCATACAATTTTTTTGTGAAATAAAATGGGACATCCAAATTGCTATGGGGTGGTTTATCAAAAACCATGCACTAGCGATCCCAAAAGTTTGTGTGCATTGCTTCATTTGTGCACCATTTTATTGATAATTTGAGCTTTTTGGGGTCAACTAGTATTCCAGTTTTAGGATTGACAAAAATGGTGGCTATATCTTCCTTGGTTATATTAAGGGTCACAATCCCATCATGGTCAAGCCCGTCATCAAATTGGGTGTGCATATCATCACGCCAATGAAGCGCAGCATTATGTTGCTATGTGAGTGTGTCAATATTTTCAGCAATTGTATTTAGTGTGGCAAGCATGGGACCTAATGTAGGTATATTTTGATATGTGTTTTGGAAACCTCATATTGTGTTCAAATTATCTTGTATCAAATCTTCTAAAGATCGAGGGTTTTGACACGGGGGATTGTTTTTGGGATTGTTATTTGGTGCGGGAGGGTTATTTTCTTCATTGTTGTCAGCCATGCCTGATTAAATAAAAAACAAATCTAAATTTCAATCTAATTTCATATAATATTACAAATATAAATAGAAAACCCTATTTCAACAAAAAAAATGACATTTGGCATGAAAATTAAATAAAATAATCAAAATAAAGAAAAAATCTACTTACCAAATAAGCTGGGAGTCAAATTTGTTGTTGCCCAAATCAGATACCCGAAAATATATCGGGTATATGATATATCAAGCCATTTTAGCAAGGAAAAATGCAGAAAGAAATGAAGAAAAGGGCTCGCGGGTTTTGAATTTATGCCACAATTATCAGGTACCCGATTAGGCATGTGCTTTGGTGTCAAGTTTGCCTAGGTGTACTGACACCCAGGCCTACTCAAAAGTCAACAAGTATTTTCATGCGCTTTTGGATGAGTGAAAAGTGAATAGTTTTCACATCGCCACTTTTTGGCCCCTCATAATCTTGCACATACCCTTAAATTAATATAAAAGTTACATATTCACAAAAAAGGGGCTGGGGGACATAAAAATCACCCTGCAGAGTTCACATGGAAAAAGCCGGAAACAACATCAACTATTCATAAAAAAAAAAAAGGCATAAAGCCATCAAGTCGTAAGAGCAGTGCCAGAAGGAGGAGGATCTTTATCATCAAAACCCCAAACATCACTGGGATTGACAGGAGGGTCGAGAATCAACCAACCATCATCTTTCACATCTTTCTCTTTCTCTTTCGTGAAGAAATGGCCATGACGAGGAGGTGGAAGGAAGAGCCATGAGGAGTAACAGGAGTATTAGGAGGGGTAGACTGAGCCAGAGCTGGAGACCACCCAGAGGTATAGTGACGTAGAGAAGCCAAGCAGCATCACCAACCATTGTCACCACCTCTAGGAGAGTGGTGGTGGGGAGCCTGCAACCATGGGGTATGGGAGTGGTGAGTCAAGGAACTGTGCTCACGAAGATGGCCTCTGGGAGGGGTACCTTCTACAAAAATGGCATCAAGAGGGACCCGAGCAACCGTGCAGGGAGAGTTGCCCCAATGATGGAGCAGCTCCTAAAGGTGAGCCACCTCTAGAGCCACCTTATTTGTTTGAACTTGAATCTGCATCATAACATTATTACATATGCAAGCCTTGTTATACAGAGCAATATTCATATCAAGAAAGATGTGAGAATAAAGAACAACATTCCTATCTTTCCAAAGAGTGAACTAAATCTCCATCCTGAAAGTATGCCAAATTTGGGTAAACTTGGAAGGAAGTCTAGGAGAATCCCCTAGGACAATCATATGTCAGGAGAAAGGCTCAACAAATATCCAAAGCCTTCAACAGCAAGCACATATAACATAGGAGCTAGCAGACAACCTTGCCGGATGGATCTAAAAATCCCAAAGGTATCAAATTGAGACCCATTGATAGTATTTCACGCAAAGGCATCACCAAAAAGCATCTCCACAGACTGCAAGAAAGTAGGACCAAAGCCAAGATCTTGCAGCATGGCAAGAATGAAAGGCCATTCAATGCAGTCATAAGCTTTAGCAAAATCAATCTTGAGAAATAAAGTGGGCTTCTTAGATTGACGAGCCCATTCCATCCCTTCCCAGACAACAATAATATTGTTAAGAATATTCTTGGACTTAGTGAAACTAGTTTTCTCAGGGCAAACAATAAGCGGAAGGAGATGTCTAATTTTGAGAGCTAAAGCCTTAGCAATTATCTTTTAGGAGACATTCAACAAGGTGATGGGCCTCTAATTGCCGATATCCTCAGGATCACTAGCTTTAGGTATGAATTTGATGTTCCCTTTATTTATGATAGCACCTAAACTTTTATTATGAAAGGTGTCGAGGTAAACTTAATGCAGGTCAGATCCTATAGCATCCCATAAGTGTTTGTAGAATTCACAAGGGAAGCCATCACATCTTGGGGATTTGTCATCAGCCATAGAGAAAATAGCTTCTTTAAGGTCATTGATGGTAATAAGTTTCTCACAAAAGGCTCGTTGCTCAACCGCTATGTGGTTTGGAGTAATAGCAATACATGCCTTGAGAGCCTCCTCTCAAGCAGCAAAATTTCCCTGTGAAGAAAATAGTTTTTCATAGTGTTGAACAAAAGCCTGAAGAATGGTAGGAAGCTTAGTAAGGGTTTTAGGTCCTTGTTTGATCTTTTGAATACCAACGTTGGTATGCCGGGTCCTGAGAGCATGAAAAAAATCCTTAGAGGCTTTATCGCCCACCTCCAACCAATGGAGGCAAGCTTTAATTTGAGCTCCCCGAGAAGCATAGGCGTGTGCAATCTGCTTCTCATGTCGAAGCTAGGAAAGCCTAAGCTGAAGCTCAGTGTAAAAGGGGTTCAACGCAAGAGAATTAGAAGCATTGCAAAGAGCCTTAGTGTTAGCTTCATAGGCACATTTCTTGTAGCAAGCCAATTGATGGTTGTAAATGCGGAGAAATCTTGCAGTACAGGTGATGACATCATTCCACCACTGGATCCAACCGAGGTGATACTGGGGTACAGGTGATGAGCTCATATAGTGATTGCCATGTCTGAACTTCAACAGTGTAACAACAAATGGCCTCCCCTTTGTCTGTTTCTCAGACGTGGCAAAAGTCCTAGACAAGTCATCATTTTCTATGCCACTTGGACCTCTCTCGTGGAAGCTGATCTATCAATTCACATGCTCACCTCAAATGTCTTTTGGTATGCTGATTGGATCATCCTTCAGCACGCCAGCAAGAAAACTTTTAACTCAAGCAATAATGATGAAAATCTCCATAAAGGCAAGTTGGATTCTCTGAATGGGTTTGATCTTCAAAGTATCGATGCTTTAATGAACAATAATCATTTTTACTTCAAGCCTACTAGGAGGATTTATTTCACTCATGGTGTGAGTTGGTGGTTCTACATGAGTTTTATTAACACATCACATCCACGCACTTTAAGGGCACCCTTTCCCATATCTCATTCTCATTTCAAAAAAGCTATCTTCAGAAAGAAAGTTGTAATTGGTAAGAAGGCTAGCAGAAACTCTTGGCAGTACCAGTGGTTTACCAGCACTAGCATGATAGCCATGGTAGGGGAAAGGTTAAGAAGGGAGCTGAAAGGAGATAGTGAAAAATGGAAGAGGCGAACAAAGATCTGGAATGCTTTACAAAAAGGGGAGGTTACCACTTTTATAGAATGACTCTATGGGTTTAGGAAGGACATCACCAATATCTTTGTCAAAACCTGGGAAGATGGGGCGATCGAGATTGAGGGTAAGAAGTTTTATGTCATGGAGGAAGTCATTTCAATGGTCACAGGTATTCCTATTGTTGAGAAAAAATTCTACAGAGATCAGAAACTCTCCGACACTAGTGTCAAAAAGTTCGCAAGGGATGATTCTGAGACGAAAGCAATTATCAAAGCGGGCACCTTCTACCTCCCCGGGAGTTTAAAGATGCTCTGGTAGTATGTCCTGAGGGCCCTCATTTACTACATTACCCTCAACACCAAGTTTGACAGAATTCAAACTTATCATTTTGTCTTGCTTAACCATTTTAGGCATGATATCAAGATTTCTATTCCGTACTCTCTTTTCTTCTATGAACAAGAATATTACTAGTTTTAGAAATAAGAAAATAGTGAATCCCACCCTGCATGATGGCTTAATCCTTTTGTTATACAAATTCTTTAAAACCCAAACCTTGGGTAAGGAAATTGGGGATTGCAAGGCCATAAGTGTGAATTCTGGCTCAGATTATGTTCCCTCTGGCTCTTCTATCAGCATCCCCTCAAAAGACAGTGAAGAAGTTAATTTCAAGAAACAGAGCAAGGGTTCTCCTTCCAAGAAATGGCTTCTGAAAACTATCAAGAGTGAACCTCCCCCCAAAAAGTAGGATAGGAAGGAGGCTAACTCAGAGGATGAGTATTACAAAAGGAGGGAGATATGGTATCGGATGATGAAGTGGGTAACCCTAGAGTGGATTCTGTGGATTTGCAAGAATAGGACAAGAAGAATACCCCTTTAATGCAAGTCCCCTTTGGCCACCTATCGGTCGATATATCTATCAGTGAGGAAAAATCCCCCCATCCCCAATTCCTAGGCACCAAAACTGAAATTCAAGCCCCTGAGACTAAAGAGAAGGATGAGAAAGGCACCAATCTTTCTCCTGTCAGGATTGAAGAGACAGAAGTTAACTCTGGAGGGGAGTATCATAGCCAAGACACAGGCAGGGGTAAAAAAGTCTGGTAAAATTTCAATATTAACACTATTCGCATGGATATTATATAGGAAGTCATTTTCCCTCAGATCTTGGAGGATAAAGATGGTAAAGTTTATAAGGAAGAACTGATAGACCCTGCCTTGGTGGTTTTGAGTGACAAAGCTAGGGAGATGGAAATGGACTTTCTCAATAACACTAAAAATAGCATGTCGGACCAGTTTCGGTCATTTAAATGGCTACACCACAAAATCAAAGAAATCAAGGTTAAAATTCAGGGCAATAAGGAAAAGACTACAGAGAACTTGCCTAGCCTGGAAACCAGGGTCCTTAACATTGAGACCAAAATGACAAGTTTGGAAAAAACCCTAAAGGGAGCGACTGACCAAAATCATAACATAATCAAAAACTCCAATAAAAATTTAAAGTTGTTGATCAAAAAGATGGAGGAAAAAATGGACCCCAAGATGGAGCAAGGGATCAAGAAAGATGACACAGAGTAGACGAAAGGTCCAGGAAAAAGAACCAAAGCAAAAACTAGGAAGAACAGGAGGAAAGATGATGGCTCCCAAGTGCAAAACATCAAAGATACTATTCAACTGATGGAGGCCTTGGAAAATAATGCTGCCGCCATGCTCAAGAGCTTGGTTTACCCTGTTCTAGTTTTTTTCTTTTAGGCTTGGCTATTTCTTTTCTATTTGTTCTTGCTTGGCCCTATGGTGGCCTACTCTTGCTACTTAGTTATGCTTTACTTTATTTGGTTCCTATGACTATCTCAAGACTTTAATTTGTTGTGGGTTTCAAGGCCCCTGTAAAACCCGTTTTACTTAATCAAAAACAATTCTCGATGTTTTTGTGAATAATCATATACTTTTTATAAATTCATCAAAACTCTTCAATTATTAAATGTCTGATATTAGAATAAAATATAATTTCACCCAAAGATAATATGGGTTTCTTCTTTTCTTCCTTCTTTTCTCTGGAGCTCCTTTCCAACCACTGTATCAAAATTATTATATTAAGATAATATATTAAGTGACTCCTGCCACCTTATTTTAAAAAAAAATGCAACAATAATAACATATATAAATACTTAGAAGGAACTGTGTGTGGACTAGTCCTCCGACTGGATGGACCAAAGCCAACTTTGATGGCATGGCAAAAGGGAACCGTGGTCAAGCTGGCAGTAGAGGAATTATCAGGAACAACTTTGGAATCGGCACTGCAGTTGTTTGCTTCCCCTTGGGAGCCCAGATGAATCACTATGTTGAAGCCAGTGCGGCCCTTCAAATCACCAAACTCGTGAAAGATCAAGGAGTTAAGTGGCTCTGGTTGGAAGGAGACTCAATGAACATCATCAATTGCCTCAATCTCACTCACCCTCCCTCTTGGTCAATAGCCAACATCATAGATGAAACCCAGGCCATTCTCATCAGCTTTGACAAGGTGTTCATCTCCCACATGTACAGGGAAGCCAATGGTGTGGCTGACTGGTTTGCCAACTTGGCAGTCACTAAGGATGCTAAGCAGATATGGAATAATGGAGCCGACTTTCCCCAAGATGTGAAGAGCATCCTGGACAAGGATAGAATCTAGTGCATTGAAGGATCAATTTTACAACCTTAGCTCCTCGCTCGGTGGTCGGGGGTGGCTACTTCTCTTCCATCTCTCTTTGCTTGGCCATTCTTTTTGTTCATTTTTTTGGTGGCGCCCTGGCTGTCTCTAGCCTTGCTTGTCCTGCTCTGTTGTGGTTTTCCAGCCCTGGCCTTTCTGTGGCCCGCCTCTTGTTTTTTCTGTTTGGTTCTCTTTCTTTTTCTGTAGACTTGTGGGTTTCAGGCACCCTGTCAAACCTATTTTACTTAATCAAAAACATATATAAATACTTCTATTAACTACTTTCACTGCATAAAATGAATTGGTTAAAAAAATATAAATATGTACTAGTTCACTTACAAAGAAATAGTTTATCCCCTAAAAAATAAAAAGATTTTAAAGCAATCCCTTTATAAGTTATATCTTTACATAAATCCATCAATAATATTAATGATAGAGTATGAGGATTTTTCTATGTATTCAACATATAGAACTTAAGACATTAAGTCTTCCCACTTATAAAATAATTTCACATATTTGACAATGAAAATATTAATATATTATGTTTTAATGATAAATTATCGTAATTTATATTTTTATATCATGCTTCTTTAAATATAAATTTAAAATTAATTTTTAAATATTTCTATTATCAAATAAAAATTGTGTGAAAATCTATTTGAGAAGTAAAATAGCATCCCTTATAGCATTACATAGCAAGCCAAATTAACCTAACAAACTTCAATCAATAAAATAGAATATGATGAAAATTTATTCAGTAGAGTACAAATACTTCATTTTATCATAAGCTTATCCAATTCCTCAAAGATTGGAAATCTTTTTCACAAGTCTCCATCTTTTAATGTATGATAATTCCTATTCTAGACTTCAAAACATATTGTAGAAAACTTTTAATATTTGTGTCCCTAATTCTTATTATTTTGGAACTGTCATTAATACAACTCTATTTCTAAGTCCCAACACCCAATTCCAAAACAAAGATTTCACTATGCCCTATCCATGCATACATTTATCATACTTTCCTATTCTCTTTACTCTACTCTATATACATGTTGGATTAATTAAGTCTTTACTAATGATACTTTACTTAAATTGACTTAGGATAATGCATTTTCATGTTAGTTGTCATTGAGACACCTAGGAGTTTGCATTTCATTTTAGCACATGGTTAGGAGAAATTCCACTTTACATGGTGATATTTTTCATCTGAAACATCTTTGTGTGCGAGATCCACCTTTAGTGCTCTTATCACATTATCATTCTCTCATTGTTACACATGTTGTGCATACTTTGATGTACAATGCAAGATGATCCACCTTAGATGGACATGTGATTCCACCTAGTCTGGTTGATAGTTTATCATCTCCTTATCATGTAGTCTTATTGCATTGCCTATATATTTAGGCACTCCTACTTTGTATTCAATTCAATTCAATTGGCTATAATCAATTATTTGATCATTTTGCCTATCTCTCTTGTGCTATCTCTTCAGCTTCTAGATCTTGGGATTTTATTCTTTACCTTAGACAAATTCTTACATGGTAATAGAGCGATATAAAAATTCTTACATGGTATCAGAGAGATATCAAAATTTTGACATGGTATCAGAGCCATAGGAGTTTCATTATATAGCTTATTTTCAGAGAATTTTGTTGTAGGTCAAAATTGGAGCTTGCTCGTGCAAATCAGAGGTTGACATCACATTGAGGAGGTCCAAAAACCCCTAAATTGATTTTTGTTTCATCCAAATTGGACATATGAAGCCAAATCTAGAGCCATTTGAATTTTCAAAGTGTGGCGGCGGCAATTCAGAAAAATTAATTTCAGAGGCAATTTTCAAATAGTGATATTTTTGGAAAATTGCAAATCCCAATTTTTACAACTTTAGAGGCTTCGTTCAGGCTCATATGGACACATTTTTCAAGTACTATTTTTTTTGAAAGTGTATAAGTTTTTATCTACTTTCCAGATTCGGTATCAGTTTGGATAAATTTTGAGTGGCCACAGTACTTTTAGCATTTGGTCTATTTTCATCTATTTTGGCTCTTGTAATTTGTTGGATCCTTGAGTGGTCTTGTGTCTTATTTTTTTGAGTCTACCATAGCTTCATATTTTTTGTTGTAATCATCAAAATCAAAAGTTTACTTTGGTTCATTTTGGCAAGTAGCAATTGTACATGCACTATATATAAAGTGCTGAAATCATCTATTTTGAGGGGGTTCTTTGATTGAGTGATTTGGGGGGGTGCCTTGTGTGATTGTGTCTCTTTCTCTCTAGTTCTTTTTTAGTTTTTCATTATGGGTCCTTATAGATTTCCATCATTAACTCCACATAACTATGCTACATGGAAAGAAAATGTATGGACCAAGCTAAAGGTAAAATGACTAAATCATTATGTGGATGGATCAATTAAAGCACCTAATGTGGATGATAAGGAATTAACTAATTGGAAAGTTAGAGATTCCCAAGCTTTTGGAATTATAAAAACTTGTGTTACTCAAGATCTCTTGTTTCACATTTCCTTCCTGGGCAATGCCAATGATGCTTGGGAAAAACTTGAAGATTTGTATGGTAAAGTGGATGAGGATAAAGGATTCACATTTCAACCACAACTTCTCAAATTGCATCCTAAGAAATTTGGCACAATTCAATATTTCATCAATAAAGTGATGCAAAGTGGGTAGTCGGAAGCCACAAACAATGAGGAATTGGAAAGAATTGGGTACCAAGTACACCAAAGTATGAAGGTCAAGTGCCCTACACTTATCCCAAGTGTAGAATGAACAATAAATGAGGTTATCACAACCCCAAGATCCAAGGGTAACCTAATCACTAGGTTTCACAAGTTCTAGACACCAATAACCAAGGGTTACTAAGGAGTTTCCTTAACCCAATAAACAACCAAACCTCATGAAATGACTCACAAGACCGGGGGTGGCCTACAATCACTATTTTGGCCTATTTAGGTCCAATTTGTTTAGTTCCAATGGTTCTTTCACCTACAAGCAACCCATACATACTAGTTGCTACACAAACCACAGACTAGGCTTGTAGCCTTTCCTAGAAGGAATTTTGATCACAAGTCAAAATACTTCCATATGAGAGATGAATTAGGTTGGAGATTCTAACACCCTTTTTGGATTTACAAAACATATCAAAACACCAAGATGTGAAGTCAAATGGATGATACTGAAACACCTAAACTAGACCGGGCTATTAGGCCTAATTAGGACTCCAATTGCACTATGGGTGCTCTTTCTCCCAAGCCAATGCCTGAACCAATTGTGGGAGCATGTGAGGACATGTAAAAGAACTTAGAATCCAGATTTTGGAGCCTTGATGAATCCCCAACCGAGAGTTATGGTGACTGTTCTAAGTCACAGACTGGTGCACACATAGAGATGTACACCTAGGGCATAACGACAAAGCCACTCCCCTATAAATCCACACTTCTAACCTATAGAATATGAAAATAAATTGACAAAGGTTTAATTCCACCAAGGGGCATCAATTTCCCATGGTGGAATTGATCCAAACAACCAAGCCCTATTGGAAACCCTGGTTTTAAGCCTTTAATCCAGGCAGTCTCACTAAAAACTAGATATCTCACAAACTAGGAAAGATTAGAACATGAGACCAGTTGAAAATGAAATTAGATTCAGGGATCCAACTTTTGGTTTCACAATTTTATTCCCTCCTATCCGTACCCATTTGTACACTTCAATTCTCCTCGGAATTTGCAAAGAAATGTTGATATTTTATTTATTTGAATTGCCAAAATTACATATCTTACCTTCCACCCACCTGAAAGGGCTTATGAAGGTGTTCCCATCAGTTACAACTGAATTTCAAACCATATGACCATTGGGGGCTTTGGTTACAACTTTGGCAAAAGTTGTCAAAGTTGCTAAGCAACTTCTACAACATTTTTGCAATTTTTGCATACTAGGAGACCAAACTTGTTCTAGACCTAATCTATTGATCCAACATGGATCTAAAGCATTAAAAACATGAATATAAAAAAAATCCTAAGTTTCTAGGCCTTTTGACCACCTTTGACCATAGTTGACCAAGAGCTTATAATTATGCCAATCTTGGAACTAGGTCTTACAACTTGGTCTATATGCCTAGATGGAAGATCTAACCTAACTAGATGTCCTTAGGACTTTGATGAAAATTATTTGTTACGTTTATTGTGGGTGCTCCTACACCACAAAGCTAATGAGTTGAGAGCACAACTCAAGGATTGTGGAATTGCCATCAAGGACTCACAATCAATTCATCATATGTTGGGCAATCTTTCTTTAGAATATGCAACCTTTGTGTCAAACTACAATACTCACAAGATGACCATGGGAAGTGTCTTCATTACACCTTCATTTGAGGCATTTGGAGAAATGTTGATGTTGTAACAAACCAAATTAATTAGTATGGGGCCTCTCAAGTCTTCAACTTGTAAGATATTAGTAGCTACTCATGAGAGTCAAGGCAATCAAAGTCAAAAGAAAAGAAGAATTAGAAGTCTAAGTCTCAACAAGAAAATGCGAAATCAACTTCCTCTCAACATGGCACTTCTTCATCACCTCAAAAGGGTAAATTTTCAAAGGAGAAGAGGTTTTGTGCATATTGCAAAAAGGATGAACATGAAGAACACTTTTGTTATAAGAAGGACATTGATGAATTGAAGAATCTTCTTGTAAAGAACAAGATCAATTTTCCTTCCATGATGTCTATCTCAACTTCTTATTCACAAAATTCAGAAAAAGATAAAGGAAATGGTCATGCATTTGTCACTCAAAAAGGACAAGCTTTATATGATTCTTCAAGTCCCGATTCGGACAGATGGCTTCTAGATTCAGGGGCTTCTCATCATATGGCTTCTTCACAGTCCATGTTTTCATCATTTGAGTCTTGCAAAGGTCCAACTATTTTGATGGGAAATCACACTTACGTGAATGTGAATGGGAAAGGAAGTATTAATGTTAGGGAGGGACACTTCAATGATGTTTTGTGTGTTCCACACTTGACCAATAACCTTCTTTCTATCTATCAAATTACAAATGGTGCTACAAAGAAGACTATGAAATTAACACCTGATTCAGTTTTCATCAAGGACTTGGAGAGTGGAGGATTTATTGCTACTGGGATGGTGGATCACTCTTCTCTATTGTACTCGTTTGTAGATTTTGTTCCTCTTAATGACAATGATTCTCAACATATGTTTACACTTACAGTGATGATTCAAATTTTGAAGAGAATTTTGGCTACTTGAACTTGGGTATTTTCACACATGCTCAAGTTCTTGAGCCTTATATGTCATCTCCTCCTATTGTGACTACTTCTACTCTTTCTCCTAATGATGCTTGCATTCACAGCCATGGGTTCAGGTGATTCAGTGCAGCAAGATATTCATTCTCTTCTAGAGTTGGTTCCATGGGATGACTACATGACAAACATTGCAGGTTTATTTATGGAGTCCTACATTTGAGATTTACGAGGCTTCATTGATGATATTTGTATTCTCTTTGTTGAAGATGATCCTTGGGTCTTTGGTACATGTTCTACATTCTTCCTCAGTTGATCCCGATTTGTCTTTTTCAGCAAAATGGCTTAGTACACATGATTTGGAGGAGGCACCTTTCAGCATTGACATGGGGACACTTGAGCAGGTTTCAAAGATTTCATACATTTTGAGGTTTCTTCCTATAGATTAGGGAGGAGACTTCATATATACACCTTTGGTCTTGTTTCTTCCTAAGGGGAGGAATGTTGTTCTCCACTCATGGAGTAGTTTCTACATCGATCTTGGAGCATCTACCATTGGTGTTCATTCTACATTGAGGGGGGCTACTTGGTCTCTCTTCCACTTCTTCTCTCTTATGGGGGGGATATTTTCCTCACATGAGGTCTTCTCTCTCATATTCTATTCTTGTATTCATCTCTCTTTTTGGGGGAGGGTTTTTCCTATGAGGTTTTCCATGTTTCTTTTCTTTATGAGAGATTGCAATGCATTGGATTTTATACATGAGTATTTAGCATGGCCTAGTAGCTGGGACCCATTATGCATTGTCATTTAGCTTTGTGAGCTTAAGTGCATTCTCCTAAGTTACAGTTAAGAGGGGGTGTTGGTGTAATTAAGTATTTACTAATTACACTTTACTTAAGTTTACTTAGGATAATGCATTTGCATATTAGTTGTCATTGGGACACCTAGGAGTTTGCATTTTATTTTAGCACATGGTTAGGAGAAATTCCACTTTACATAGTGATAGTTGTCACCTAAAACCTCTTTGTGTGTGAGATCCACCTTTAGTGCTCTTATCGCATTATCATCCTCTCATTGTTACACATGGTACACATACTTTGATGTACAATGGAGGATGATCCACCTTTGGTGGACATGTGATTCCACCTAGTGTGGTTGAAAGCTTATCATCTCCTTATCATGTAGTCTTATTGTGTTGCCTATATATTTAGGAACTCCTACTTTGTAGTCAATTCAATTCAATTGGCTATAATCAATTATTTGATCATTTTTCCTATCTCTCTTGTGCTACCTCTTGGGCTTCTAGATCTTGGCATTTTATTCTTTGCCTTAGGAAAATTCTTACATGGTATCAGAGTGATATCAAAATTCTTACATGGTATCAAAGAGATGTCAAAATTCTTACAATATCAAAAAGTGGTCATTAATTATGATGTAGGTCATCTTTTGTATTTACACTTAGAGAGGGTGGAGATTTCATACTCATAGTAGTAGCTTGGATCACAAACATTGAACTTCAAAGATTTAGATGAATAGAACATATATAATCAAAAAATATTTGATTTGCGTCATTCTTGCAACCCTCCTGGGAGGGATAAATTTGAAGAAAAGGGCCTAGAAAAAGATAGCTGATCTTGGGGGACCTTTATCCTATTTTCTACATGAATTCTGAGTTTTTTCATAATAGTTTCTCCTCTCTCAGGGACAAGGATGCCATAAATGATGGTTTAGAATGAATTTTATCTCTTAGAATGTTTGAGGTCTCACTGGCCTCTCACATAATTATTTAGTAAGACATGTTTGTCATAAATTTCCTCACACTGCTATTTTTTTATCTTGAAGAGGTCAAGATAACTTCATTTTTCCTCATTGTATCATGTTGTGTAACTTGGCCAAATAGTTTGGTTTTTGCTTCCAACCATGAAGTTGGTCATGGACGGGTGCTTACCCTTATTTTTCCACGTTGGCAAACATTCTATTGTTATTCATGGAGAGGATCCCATGCATAGATTTTTTTGGGTCCTTATGTAAATTGACAGTCATTCTTTTGGCATAATTAATGCTTATGCTCCCAATGATGTGGTGGAAAGAGCTTACCTTTGGTAGTGGATAGTTGATTCATTACTTCCAACCACTTGGATTTTGTGTGGAGACTTTAATATGGTTGAGGTGGCTTTTGAAAAGGATAGCATTTCACCATTTCAATGGATAGCTAGTGAGCAAGAGGTGTGGTTTTACATGTGCAATAAATTAGGCTTTTTTTATCCCAATACCACCCACCTTCTTTCGAATGTAGTTTGGCATACTTGGAGAAATTTGTGTCATAGTTCTGAAAGAGTCTTTAAATGTCTCAATCGCTCCATGATCTCCTCTCAATTTTTTTCTCTTTTGGGATAGATCAATCTTTTATAGTTCTACCTTTTTCTGATGTCACTTTGTCAAACCACTTTCATATTAAATATAAAATTAAATGGTTTGTTTCTTTTCCATGTTCCTTTAAGTCTCAATTTTTTTCTCAACACATCATTATTGAGTCATCCTCCTACACTAGCCTACATATAGAGGATTTGAAATTTAGGACCCAGGCCCACTCAACCAACAAGTTGGATTTTGTGGTAGAATGATGCAATTCATCAAATAACTAAATTCCTCTATATTTATGGAAGATAGCTTGGCTGACTCTTGTAGTGGTCTTTTTCTCATACTACCAAGGAATTGCATGCCAGAATAGAGAGCTTGGCATCTCATCAAATTTCTCAACTGATTTACAATTAAAGGTGGTACTTCTGATAGCTATGCAACTAGAAGTGCTCAAATTAAGGCATGTATGCACTGGTTGAAAGTTGGAGATCAGACTAGAAAGGACTATTTCTTCTATATATGTCCTCAACATTCCCCTCTAGATATTAAAAGGATTGGAGAGGTTTAAGCTTATTTCTTACTAAACTTTCCAGATGTTTTCAAAGCGCTTGTTAATCATTACAAAAAAAAATTTCACTACACAAGAACCTACAGCTACCAACCAAAAAATCCCTAGAGGATTTCCTTGTTGCAGTTCCTTATCTTCTTATTATAATCATTAAAAATAATGGGCCTATATGAAGTACTTAGGAATTGACAACTTAGCAATAAAAAGTCTTTAAAAATAGGAGCTAACTATTAAAAATGTGAGTGCTACGTCAGTTATAGAGATATAATGTCTATCTATTAAGTATTTAATATTCCTGAGCAACAAGACAGTGATGTGGAATAAAGGGCAATCTCTATAGAAAGAAATTGACAGGCAATATTATTTCTGAGACAAATAAATGAGTCATCAAGAACCTTACTTTTGAGTTGTCCAGCAGGGTATACTACGCAGTACAAGATGCCAATTATATTGTGAAATTTAGTAAAGTTACATAACGATGAGAGAAGCAAGAAGCAAAAATCACAATTACTTGTGATAATTCCTCAAAATGATTATCATCTCCAATATATGGATTCCTATATGTTTAATCTAGATTTTGCTTTGAGAAATGCAAACATTATTGATAAGAGAGAAGCTCGTACATTTTCAAAGGGAGAGAATGATAAATTTAAGGTGTCATAAATGCATATGTTAAGTATGCTAGTGAAGCTCGTACAAGCGCTTTAAAAAATTATTCCAAATTAAGATTGCAAATTTAACAAGTGCCATGTAGTGGCTGGTACTTGTTGTTAATATTGTAATAAAATAATAAATATAGAACAATAGTTTAATTATAGTGTTAGGGTGAACCCACAATAGTGGGTTACACTTTTTTGCCTGAATGGACACTGAACTCTACATTTTGAAAAAAACTTTCAGATTCAAATACATATTGTTGTTAAATCATTTGAAATAAAAAGATGAAGTAAATTAAGTCTTTTAGGATTTTCTGTCTAGATTCTAAATATATTTTTTTTTTTTAT
Organism: Chamaecyparis obtusa; assembly: GCA_027943335.1. NCBI lineage: Eukaryota > Viridiplantae > Streptophyta > Pinopsida > Cupressales > Cupressaceae > Chamaecyparis > Chamaecyparis obtusa. Next base: position 14,244 of record BSBK01003474.1, on the reverse strand, counting down.
TTTTAAATTTATTTGAATGGTTTTTTCTTTCTCCCATGAAAACTGGTATGTTGCTGAAAATGTCATTTTCAAAGAGTTACATTGTTTTCATAGAGCATAACCTTTTTTTAAAATAGATATCAATGTGATTCTTTTGAAATTAGTTTTGTAACATCCATATAGAGGGCATGCAATTGGTTTGATGACATTATCATGATTATTTCCTATTTTATTAACATTTGAAGTTGACTAAACCGTAATTTTGACATACCTTAGTTACACAGCTTAGCTTATAACTTGTCGTGTATTTGTCCAATTTTATTTTTATTTTTTTAATAGAAAGAGAAATTAAATACCTAGGGCATAGATATTTTTTAGAATTTTTTTTCCTTCATTTACTATTTTTCCATAAGCGTCAAACATAAAGGTAGACATATGGTGAAATATCTATCTTTGGTAAAACTAAAAATACAAAGTCATAATAAACTTAATGAATAGTATAGATGTTATATCAATGTTTTTTTAATCTAAGAGGCTTTGAGCTAACCATTTGTAATTAATTCTTTCAAATGGAACCTCTCAAGGCTTATCATATTTTATTAAAAATGTATTATTTCAGCAAAAATCAACATTTCTAAAAAAGTGTAACCCACTATTGTGGGGTCATCCATTAACAATAGAATAGTAATTCTAGTGTTAACTATAGAACAATAGTTGGAATAAACGAATTGTTAGCATATTAGTATGAAAGTGAGAATTATATGTTTGAAATTATATAATTTATTTAGAAATATAAGTAGACAATGTTATATGAATTATATTTTAAACATGTATATTGAATGAAGATTAATATTTGTTTTAAATAAAAATATCATCAATTTGATTTAATAAAGACTTAACTACTAATAAAAAATATATCAAATAATATTTTCAAAAAATATTTATAAAAATTAGAAATAGAAGTAGACAATGTAAGATGAATTATATATACTAGAAGATAATTTATTTTAATTTTGAAAAAACATATGACATTAGAAAGAAATGTAAAATCCACAAAAAAATTTAAAATGTATACTTTAACCAAGATTAATATTTGTTTCAAATGAAAATATCATCAATTTGATTTATTAAAAACTTAATTACTAATAAAAATATATGAAAGAATATTTTAAAAAAAATTCATAAAAATAAAATATAATAAATATAAAATATAAATAATAATTACCGTATAAAATAAACTAAAAACACTAAAAAAATATCAACCAAATAAAATAGGAAAAAAAATAATTATGAATTAGCTACATTTATGCAATATAGCTAAAAAGGTGACATTAAAATTCGTCAATAAATAATTTTAACAATGTATTAACTTAAAAATATGGTAAATTATGATTGGTCCAAACAACTTGTTTTAATCACTAGTTAAAGTAGGAAATGCAAAAATCATTACAATAGCACATAGCCTACGGGCAAGTACTTATAATACTTAACACTTTTATTAATATGAATACTAATATGTAGATGATCTTGAAACACATTTTTGAAATTTAAAAAATTAAAATTAAAATAAAATATATATAGTTTTGCAATAATTATACTCTTATAGAAAGATACTTTCTTTGATAAAAAATTACATGAGTTAAAATTTTATTGCTCATATATTTTTATAACAATTCTTGATGTTGTGAATAATCACTTATTTTTGTAAATTCTTTAAACTTTTTTAATTATTAAATATGTGATATTGATATAAAATATAAAACTACCCAAAGATAATATATAGTGTTTGAGAAGAACATATATAAATATTTCTATTGACCATTTTTACTACATGAAATAAATTCAGTAAAAAAACATAAATATGTATTATTTCACTTATTAAAGATATCACATTCATATACTTCAAAAAAATTAAAAGATTTTAAAACACTTATTTCATAAATTATATTTTTAAATAAATTTCTCATTGATATCCATAATAGCCTTTTTTTTTCCTATTCATACACCATATAAAAGTTAAAACATTATATCTTCCCATTTATAAGACAATCTTACTTTTTGACAATAAAAATATTAATATATTATGTTTTAAAATTAATTATTATAATTTTATATAAAAAATATTTTTTTAAATATAAGCTAAAAATTAATTTATAGATATTTTTTATTATTAAATAAAAATAAAGTAAAATTCATTTGAAAACTTAAATTACACCTCTTTATAGCTTTATAGAGTGAAACAAGTTAACCTCAAAAACTTCAATCAAGGACCTCCTCCAAAACATAATGACCACCCGGGGGGCAAGGGTACAGAAAAACCAGCCAAGGAAACAGGATCTGAACCAAATAATCTCCATAAAGAACGTGAAGCAAGAAATAAGTAGAAGACGTCGTTGCATAGTAAGGAATGTATGCGTAGTTTAGGCAGAGAATAAGGAACTGAAAATTAGTGTTTAATGGTGGTTCTACATCTACCCCTGCTTAACGATCTATATCTATCGCTTGTTGAACTGTTTGAAGTCTTGGGATAGATTTATGTGTAGATTTTAGAGTGTGGTAGTGAAATTTGTGTTTGTTTTCTCTAGGCCTAGTAGCTCTCCTAAATAAGTTGTGTTAGTTTTCTGTAGCTCTGCTTAATCATCACATGCTTGTCAAACTGTTTGACAGTGCTGGGATATGATGAATCAATGTTCTGCCAAAGTTCAGAATGATGTGTCCTGATTGTTCTGGCAAATATAAATCAAGCCCTGTGATTAGAAATGTTGCATTACATTCGTATATGTATGTTATTTTATACGATATTATAAGGTACATAACTAGCGTATTTTACCTGAGTTAGTGTTCAATAGATGTCCGTACCAGTCTCTGTAATCTAATTCAATGAATTGGAGCTATAGTACTTCACAACATCGTGTCAAACATAGAATAATCATCTTGGAATCCGTCTCATTCACGAAACGAGAAGGGTACAAGCAGAATATTTTCGAGATTTCATTGTCTAAAATACAAATGCTTTCTTATATATATGAATTTGTCATGGAAAAAAAGTTAATTGTAGGCCAACATCTTCTTTCAACAATTAAAATGACAACCGATTTTTTTTTAAAATAAATGCACCAAATGATATTACCGAAAATTCAAGAATTAAAATGGGAACCAAATTCAAATTTCCTACTAACCCCAAAACTATTACTGGATCAAGTAAGACTTTTCCTATGAAACCTCGTAAAGAGCTGACATGAATATGCAAATATGACCCACATGAAATAAGTTTATTTGAAATTTGCTTAACATTATATCTTTGGTTCTATTGAGAATTATGTATGTATATGATAAATGAGCTTTTTCTTACACTACTTTTTAATATTTTTTATATGGTTTAAATATATGGATTGACTAAGACGATTTCACTTTGGTATCTATTTATCAAATATAAGGTTTTAGTTGAGAAATGAAACAAATTGATTGGAAAAACAAAGATTATGTTTATACATTCATATGTACCAAAAACTAATATCAATGTTTAAAATATGCTTAATCATCCATAAGCATCTTGCATAAATCTATTTGAGATGTCAAAAAGGCCATCACAAGGCTTGTAATAATTGAGATGCTATTGCATTTACAAATTTTACATTACAAAATCATATTAGTAAGTGTGGTAAGAGAAAGAATAACTCAACAAAATTTCTTAAAATTATTTAAGTAGAGGTGGTAAGGGAAACCCTAAGCTACAACTTTTAATGTGATATAATGTCATTTAAAGTGCATGATATGTGTAGAATAAGAGAAAGATGTAATATTCCTTTATACTTGTGGAGTTGGATTCTCATTTTTCTATTGAATATTTACGTTGATAGGCATCTTGTATGGGGATTGTTGGTTGGAAATTTTCAGTTGTGTCGTATTATTTGTGCAAGCATCTTATGTTAGTGGATTTTCTCCCAGTGTTGTGTGTTGTCTTGATTGCCTCCCATCTTTGTGCACTTGCCTTGGTGTGCATTCTTAAAATGAGGGTAAGAAGACTCCTTTATAGATGTCTACAAACCAAATTTTGGTATTTGAGCAAAAATCATTGAATTGAGCTTATTCAAGCGAGAATAAGCTTTTCATTAAACTTGTTGAGCTAAGAGGGTGTGGCATGTGTGGTCTCCTAATGGTAGCACATGTGTCCCATATCCAAAGGAACGTGAGTTTAAGTGAGAAGGAAGATGTGGAAAAAACAAGATCAATAGAATAATTTTCAAACCAGTTGGAGTTTAGCTATGAAAACTATGTAATATATAAGGTGACATAAATCAAAGATGATATATAAATATATGATTTTCGGAGTAATAATTTTGAAAATGGGAATAGGGTTGAACAAGTGTTAAGTAAGCTTCCTCGTAGATGTAGAAACTCATAGAAGATGAAAGGAAAACATAAGGATAAAAAGTTGGTCCTAGAGATGGAGCAAGACACATTAGGGGAAGTGATCCAGTAACCATTAGGGGGTCCAATAACCGTGACCTTTTCATCATGTTGACCCCCCAATTACTACTATTAAAGGATCCCCATGTAAATGATAACACATGTACCAATAGTTGATCACACGTGTACTAATAGTCGATCATTTTTTAGCTTTTTTGGTTGATGATTGGCCCATTTGTGCACCACTATTTAGAAATTTCATAAAGACTACTGGAACATTTGGCCACAAGTACTAAAATTTTTGAATGAGCGACTATTGGTGCAAGAACATAGCTGGTATCGGGCGTTACTTTGAAAATGCCATTTTTTGACCACTTGGTGTTCGATGATCTCTACAGAGAGATCCATGAATCCCCAAAAGTCAAAACCTAGGCTTTAAGTTGTTAACTCACATTCTGAAGTACACCGAAAAAATTATCAAAATCTAACTTATGGTTTAGGAGTTCTAGGTGCACAAAGTTAACCTCGATGACTATTAGATCGTCTTCCCTAAAAGAAAACAAGTAAAAAGGAGAAAGTAATTATATTAGGAAGGAATCAAAATGAATAGAAAAAATATATGACCACAAAATAGATGAGAAAAACTAGAAAATTAAAATAACTTCAACTTCCAAATTCACATTCAACTAAATTGCTCTTATAAAAATATTCTCTTTTGTCAAGTCATCATGTCTAAGATCCCTTCTCCTTGCATGTTCTATGTTTATGATTGGTTCTTAATGGAAGAGAAATTGCAAGATTTTATATTCAATCCATTACACCAAAAACATAAAAAGACGATTCTTTACATTTTATACTCACGTTGGACGAAACTAGTAGGTTAAATTTTGAATGCCTTTAAAGCATACAACAGACTAATTACATTTACATTAAACTCCTACCGACGAGAATTGTATCTTGATAGAGAGATTTGCAATAATTCAACCACATTATGCACCCGCAATTGAAAGATATTTTGATAGCGAAACCTCTTAACATTCGTTAAGACGAAAAAAAAAATAGGGTTGTCATGCTGAAGATCTATCTCTTACATGTGACAAAAATGGATAATTTTCTGAGACATCAGACTGCACATTTTTTATTTTTTATTTAAATATGACCCACAAGAAATAAATTCATTCAAGATTTGCTAAAATTATATCCTTGGTTATATTGAGAATTATAGATAAATATGATAAATGACTTAAATATTTCTAAACTATTTCTTAATATTCTTTATTTGTATTAAATATATGGATTAACAAAGGCATTCTAGTTCGGTGTCTATTTATCAAATACAGTGTCCTATTTATCAAATAGAACAATGTTGGACAAACAAAGATGATGTTTATGTATTCATATGCACCAAAATAATGACATCAATGTTTAATATATACTTAATCATCCATAAACATATTGCTTAAATATATTTGAAATGTGGAAAACTTCATCACGAGGCTTGTACTATTTGAAATGCTATTGCTTTCATTGATTATACATTGCAATCATATTAATAAGTGTGGTAAGACAAACCTTAATTAAACAAACTTCCCTAAAAAAATTGTAGGTAGAAATGGTAAGAGGAACCCTAACTAAGCAAATTTTAGTATAATAAATTGTCATTGAAAGTGCTTAATATATGTAGAATTGGAGAGAGATCCTTTGTTATATTGTTTTGTACTTGTGGATATGGATTCAATTGTTCTTACTAAATATTCTAATTTTTCTTTAGAAATGATATAGAAGTATAATCTTTAAAATCATTGGCAATGAGATTACTAGAAGTTGCATAGATAACTCCTAATAAGCTTTTTCATATTTTCGTGCCTTAATGGTAAATGGAATCATAGATTCAAACAAACAAAATAGAACAAACTAAGTGCAAACATTGGGAAGTGTTGAATATTGCTAATGCATGGAGAGGTGATTACAACATTTAATATGTTTAATCATTATGTTACTGAATGGGCACTCATAGTGTTGTCATTTGTGTTTTGTCATTGATGTCAACATATGTTTCTGTGAGAGAATCAGATTGGTAATCACAGTGTATAGACATTGTACGGTTGTTTAAGATGCTACGAAGTTAGATGAGAGTTCAGGTGGATGTTGTGATCTTATATCTGAGATCGCATCATTAGATGTTTCATATTGAGAGAGATATAGATGTTTTAATGAAGACTGGTCACTAGACTATGACAGTGAGAATTGACAGAGTTAGTCTCTAGGTTTCTGGTATATCTTTCAAAGGATTTGGATTCAAGGTATGCGAGCTTGAAGGATGATAGACATCATACTAAAGGATGTTCATTGGTTAGCGCAAGGTACAAAATGATTGGTGACATCATCTATGGCGTGTGTTCTAGTGATGGCTTACTGTGAAGCTGACTCAGGAAATGAAGCATGTGTTTTGTTTGGCGAACAAAAATTAAGGATGTCGGTCCTTAATTGTTGTAATGTAATCACTGTAGACTTGTCCTAGATACCGTGTGTATCTTAGCAAGGGTTTATGTAATTGTTTGTAATTAGGAAAGCCTCATGGGCTGACCTGATCATGGTAAATTGTAATAAGGTATATATATATAGAGTCTTTTCTTTGGAAAAGACATGGGTGGAATACATGTGATATAAAGAAGTTGGAAAAGCTATGAGCTTGTGTCCATTGTATGTAGAGCATAGGTTTACTTGTGGACTTCATTGGAACTGATCAAGCAAAGACAGTTGCTGGCAAATAGTTCAAAAGATTGTGTATTTCATTTTATACACCTATTGCAAACTAGTGCGTTCTGAAGGTGGATTTAACCTTCTTTGGGCAGTGAGCCCTCTCTTTTTTTCTTGACTCCTAACAGGGTCTATCCTCTAACAAGGACTATGTACTGTAATATTTCAATAAGCTCCTAACAGGGCTATATCTTCTAACAAGGATAACTATACTCTTAGTACATCATTTGTGGGTGCTAATTCCCACCGGGGTTTTTACCTTTAACAAGGTTTCCCCGAAACCAAAATATTGTTTTATTGTGTTGGCATTCATTGTGTTCATTGGATATGATATTGTGGAGCTTAAAGTTTAAAGTTTAATATTCTGTTATACAACTGATTCACCCCCCCTCTCAGTTGTATTGTGGACTGTTATTCTTAATAATTGGTATCAGAGCTTGTGGTCCTCAGAGAGAAAGCTTAACAACTTGAGGTGATCTTGGAGATGGCACGGATGGTCCTAAATTTGATCCTAAGAACTTTGACAATTGGAAAAACAAGATGCTAACACACTTGCTATGTTTAGGCATAGACTACTGGATGATTACAAAGAAGAAGGTAGCCCTGAAGACTGAGAATGATTTGCCATCTGCTACTGATGATGAGAAGAAGTTATTCTCATATAACATGGTCGTAAGGGAAGCATTGATCAGTGCACTATCTGAAGGTGAGTTCACTAAAGTTAAAGACTTAGATTCAGCACATGAAATTTGGAATAGATTAGTAGCATTATATGAAGGGGACAAATATATGAAGCAGGCAAAGTTACAAAACTAGAAAACAAAGATGGAAAAGCTGAAAATGAATGAGGATGAAAGCATTAGAGCCTATGTTCAAAGGGTCACAGAAACAGTAGTTGGAATCATAAATTGTGGAGGTACTTATGATGAAGAGGAAGTTATTGTGAAGATCCTCAAATCATTGACTCCTGTATACAAGTTCAAGGAAATCTCCATTCAAGAGACTATACCCTTGACTCCGAATTTTAGCAGAGAGATGTTGATTGCAAAGCTAACTTTTTTTGAAGCTGTAGAATTAGGAGAAGTTGTACCTAAAGTTGAAACTGCATTCAAGGCATCTGCACACAAGAAATTGTCTGCACTTTCGAGCACCAACAAAGAAGACCTAAAAGAAGAGCTTGGTGAGTATGCTGAGGAATGGAAACAAATAATGGCAGAAGAAAGAAAGATAGATGAACTTGTTGCACTAATTGCTAGAAAGGAAAAAAGAGGTAAGGGCAAGTTTGAAGGCAAATTACCCTTGAAATGTTTTTTATGCAATAAGGTGGGTCATTTTGCATCTAGATGTCCTACAACAGTTTCTAAGTACAAACCTGATTATACAAAGATTAAAAGAGACAGAGAATGTTATTATGCTAGTGAAGGAATCTCTAATGATGATGATTTAGATAATGAAGAGATTGGATTTTTTGATATTAAAGATGAACCGATACATGAAGAAAAAGCCTTAGTATCTCATGTTGACAAGAAAATTGAATGGATAATTGACAGTGGTTGTTCTCATCATATGATTGGTGATAAGAACAAGTTTGTTAAATTAGTAAATTATGATGGAGGTGTTGTGAGGTTTGGGGACAATCTCCCTAAATCTATCATAGGAGTAAGATCCATTACTCTGGATGGAAAGACTAATACAGACAATGTACTACTTATTGAAGGATTGGAACATAATTTGTTGAGTGTCAAATAGTTAATGGATAAAGATTTTCAGTTAAGTTTTGTTAATGGTAAATGCTTTATCAGAAGCAAGGAAGGAAAATTGATTGCTACCGGTTCAAAATCTAGAGGTAATGTATTTGAACTAAACACATTTGGAGCCTCTTGTTTTGTTGGAAAGGTAGATGATAGTTGGTTATGGCATAGGAGAGTTTGTCATGTTAATTTTGATAACATTGTGAAGGCAAGTATGGCTAATGAAATAAGAGATCTACAGAAGATTGTGAAACCATCTAACACTATATGCAGAGAATGTGTTATGGGAAAGCAGACTAGAAGCAGTCATAAAAGAAAAACATATACATCAAAAGTAAATTTGGATCTGGTACATATAGATCTATGTGGACCTACAAGAACAAAGTCATACTATGGTGAAAGGTATTTTATACAATTTGTTGATGACTTTTCTAGAATGATGTGGGTTACTTATTTAAGAGAAAAATGAGAAGCATTTGATAAATTCAAGTTGTTCAAAGCAAAAGTAGAAAATGAATCAAGTTTAAAGATCAAGTGTTTAAGGTCAGATAGAGGTGGATAATTTACTTTAGACTTATTCAATTCATATTGTGAAGAGCATGGGATAAAGAGACAAACATATGCTCCTAGGACTCCACAACAAAATGAGATAGCAGAGCGAAGAAACATGACTATACTTGATGCTGCTAGGACAATGTTGATTGAAGGAAATGGATCTCATGTACATTGGAGAGAGGTTGTTGGAACAACAGTATAAACATTGAATAGAATTCAAATCAGAGAAGGTACAAGTAAGACTCCCTATGAACTATGGTTTGATCATACTCCTACTGTAAAATATTTAAGAATATTTGGTAGTAAATGTTATATCAAGAGGGATGATGAGATAGGGAAGTTTGATGCTAGAAGTGATGAAGGGATCTTCCTTGGTTACTCTTTTAAAAGCAATTCTTACAAATGTTTCAATTTGAGATTGAGGAAGATGATTGAAAGTAACAATGTAAAAATAGATGAGAAGTTTCAGATACAAGAAAGAATGTATGACAGAAATCAGATTTTAGAGATAAAAGAAACTACTACTGCTGCATAAGAAGAACTTGTTGAGGAAGAAAGTGAAAAAGAGGCTTGTGATGCTAGTACAAGAAAGACTACTGAGACTCCTAAAACTCCAAGGTATGTAAAAAATAACCATCCTGAAAATCAAATTATTGGCAATACCAGTCAGGGAGTGCTAACTAGATCAAAAGTTAGAGAAGAAATTTGTCTGATTTCTCAAGTTGAGCCAAAAAATATAGATGAAGCCTTTAAAGACGAATCCTGGATAAATGCTATGAAAGAAGAATTGGATCAGATAAAGAAGAATAATACTTGGGAACTGGTTCCTAGACCTAGAAATAAAAATATAATAGGAACAAAATGGGTTTTTAGAAACAAAATGGATGAAGAAGGAACTGTTGTAAGGAACAAAGCAAGACTAGTGTGTAAGGGATACTCACAGCAAGAAGGCATAGACTTTGAAGAAACATTTGCTCTTTTTGCTAGAATAGAGGCAGTAAGATTGTTCCTATCTTATGCCGCACATAAAAACTTCAAAGTGTATCATATGGATGTTAAATCTGCACTTCTGAATGGAGATCTTGAAGAAGAAGTCTATATAGAACAACCAGATGGATTTCCTCTATGCGAAGATAAAGACATGGTGTGCAAATTGAAGAAAGCTCTATATGGGTTGAAGCAAGCTCCTAGGACTTGGTATGCAAGGTTAGACAAGTATCTACATGGGCTTGGATACAGAACAGGTAATGCGGACAATAATTTGTATCTAAGAACTATTGAAGATGGAATCTTGATAGTAGAAGTATTTGTGGATGACATTATCTTTGGAGGTAATGATGATCTATGTAAGAAATTTTCTAAAGAAATGGAAAGTGAATTTGAGATGTCCATGATAAGTGAAATGAAATTCTTTCTTGGATTACAAATAACTCAGAATGAGAATGGTATTTTCATTTCTCAAACCAAGTATCTCAAAGAATTGCTTAAGAAATTTGGAATGAAATATTTTAAACTAGTAGGAACACTTATGGCCACTGGCAACAAGCTAACAATTGATGATGAATCAAAGTGTGGTTTTTAGACTTTGTATAGATCAATGGTTAGAGGACTACAATATTTGACTCACACCAGACCAGATCTTGCTAATGGTGTTGGAATTGTGGCTAGATATTAGGTAGAACCCAAAGAAACACATCTAGCTGCTGTGAAAAGGATACTAAGGCATCTAAGAGGAACCATAGATTATGGCTTATGGTATGACATAAATGATAGCTTTAAACTTCCTGCTTATACTGATGCTAATTGAGAAGGAAATATTGATGATAGAAAAAGTACCAGTGGTGGTACATTTTTCCTTGGAAAAAAGTTGGTTTCTTGGCTAAGTAAGAAATAAGATTGTATAGCACAATCTACTATTGAATCAGAGTATGTTGTTGCTGCTATAAATTGCACTTAGATTGTTTGGATGAAACAAATGTTGACAGACACTGGAATAAATTTTGATGAGCCTATGGTTATCCATTGTGATAACACTAGTACAGTAAATATGTCAAAGAATCTGGTGATGCACTATAAAACTAAACACATTTCTATCAAGTATCACTTCTTGAGAGGCAAGGTGGCCGAAAAGGAAATCAAACTAGAATATATCAGTACAAAAGACCAGATTGCAGACATCTTCACAAAGCCACTACCGAAAGATACCTTTAAATGTCTTAGAGGTATGCTAGGGGTTTAGGCCCCTCCTAGTCCGAACTAAATGATGCAGAGGTGCATCAGTCTAGAGGTATTCACAACCTTATCACTATTTGGACTGCATGCACGAATCTACTCCTCAGGGGGACTGATCGTGGAAGAAAGTTTATCTGTGAAGGCAGCCAAAGCCTCATGGCACCCTTTGCCATTGTTGTCAAAGGGGGAGTGTTTCTATGAGAAAATCCCTACTATATGGGAAGATTGTTTGGTTGCAGGACTTTGGATTGATATAACTTTGGGATAAGATTTTCCCATATGTTGACCTCAATGCCAAAGGGGGAGATTGTTGGATATTGCTAATGCATGGAGAGGTGATTGAGACATTTAATATGTTTAATCACTATGTTACTGAATGGGCACTCATACTGTTGTCATTTGTGTTTTGTCACTGATGTCAACATATGTTTCTGTGAGGGAATCAAACTGGTAATCACAATGTACGGACACTATATAGTTGTTTAAGATGTTGCAAAGTTAGATGAGAGTTCAGGTGGATGTTGTGATCTTATATCTGAGATTGCATCATTAGATGTTTCATATTGAGAGAGATACATATGTTTTAATGAAGACTGGTCATTGGACTATGACAGTGAGAATTGACAGAGTTAGTCTCTAAGTTTCTGGTATATCTTTCAGAGGATTTTTATTCAAGGTATTCAAGCTTGAAGGATGATAGACAAGATACTGAAGGATGTTCATTTGTCAGCACAAGGTATAGAATGATTTGTGACATCATCTATGACATGTGTTTTGTTTGCCGAACAAAAAGTAAGGATGTCGGTCCCTAATTGTTGTAATGTAATCATTGTAGAATTGTCCTAGATACCGTGTGTATCTTAGCAAGGCTTTATGTAATTGTTTGTAATTAGGAAAGCCTCATGGGCCGACCTGATCATGTTAAATTGTAATAACGTATATATGTAGAGTCTTTTCTTTGGAAAAGACATGGATGGAATACATGTGATATAAATAAGTTGGAAAAGCTACGAGCTTGTGTCTGTTGTATTTAGAGAAGAGGTTTACTGGTGGACTTCATTGGAACTGATCAAGCAAAGACAGTTGCTGGCAAACAGTTCAAAAGATTATGTATTTCTTTATATACACTTGTTGCGAACTAGTGAGTTCTGAAGGTGGATTTAACTTTCGTTGGGCAGTGAGCCCTCTCTTTTGTTCTTGACTCCTAATAGGGTCTGTCCTCTAACAAGGACTATGTACTATAATGTTTCAATAAGCTCCTAACAGGGCTATGTCTTCTAACAAGGAAAACTATACTCTCAGTACATCATTTGTGGGTGCTAATTCCCACTGGGGTTTTTACCTTTAACAGGGTTTCCCCAAAACTAAAATATTGTGTTATTGTGTTGGCATTCACTGTGTTCATTGGATCTGATATTGTGGAGCTTACAATTTAAATTTTAATATTTTATTATACAACTGATTCACCCCCCCTCTCAGTTGTATTGTGGACTGTTATTCCTAACAGGAAGTCGAAAGTCGAGGCCCAAGCCCAAATAACTACATGAAAAATTATAATATTAACTATCTTCCATAGGATGGCAGGATTATACTCTGATACCATTGTAATGTTCCTTTGTATTCTTCTTTTATAATTTCTTATAAAACTGATGTTAGTACATAATATTAAATACAATGTTTATATGACTCATATTGTACTTTGAGTTAGTAGGGGAGATTTGATTTTTAAAAGGCTGCCTCTAGGTCGAGCTTCATAGAATTCCTGATTCTCGGATTGAGGGATATAAGATCCACTCTAAGAAACTGGGTTATCGACACGTCATCCCATAAAGCACTGCCCATAAGAACCTCTTCGAAGCAATAAATGCATTCCAAGCCTACGCATATGCATATGAATGGCATCAATATATATACTGCCTATGTGAGATTATAACAATCTCGAGACTCGGGAAATGATAACAATTCCCTCTAGTCCCCTCCAGATATGGAATCCATCTCTTAATGAATATAAGATTCATTCTCTCTATGGTTTCCATATCATCAATTTGGTGGGACATATAAATGTACCAAAAATTAGTGTAAATTACATGATCATATATTCAGATTTATAAAAGAAATCCAAAATCACTAAATGCCTATAACATAATCTCATAGATCTTAATTTCACATGTATAAATACATATTTAATATACATCAATATATTTATATATATTTTTATATATAAAAGAAATAAAACCCTTTGAATACATATATATACATATATAAATATAAATAATGAAATTATATTTAAACACATACAAAGTTGACTGCAAACTCTTTTTATCCCATGTTCCCATTCCCTTTTATTTTCTCTGAATCTCTTTCTTTGTCTGTTGTGTTATCATTCTTATTTTTTTTCTTACCCCTTTTGGCCACGAATCTACGTGTATGGTATATGTGTGGGAGGGGGAGTCACGTCCCCCCCACACCTATCGGCCCCTCCCCTTAGTGGTGCGACTGTCCCCTCCCCTTAGGGCTGCGACTGGTCGCAGGCCAAAGGCTGCAGCTCAGCCGATCC
>BSBK01003473.1:2290000-2359117 GCA_027943335.1 Chamaecyparis obtusa | reverse complement strand
CTTGAAAATTCAGATGACCATATCGTTGATGCAATAACCATGAATCATCTAGATGGTTGATTTGAGTGCTTGCGACTTACTAGAAACCAACGTGAGAAAAAATAAATAATTTTCAGTCATATAAGTCTTTGCTACAAGATGATGATTATCAAATTTATCAAATATTTTTCAGCATTTATCTTCAAACACTACTTTGTAGTTTTTTTCTACAAGCTATTCAATACTCAAAAGACTATGTTGTAACTTTGGCACAAACAAAGTCATTATGCATATGGGTAGTTTCTCCTTGCTTAGTCTTGACTAAAAGGGTACCTTTTCCCATGAAAAAAACCTCCTTATCATCTCCAAACTTGAATCCTCATTGAATCATCTAATTGAACAAAAAGATAAGATTTACCTATCATGTGATTAGAACAACCATTTTCCAAAAACAAGACACCAACTTTGTTTTCTTTGGACAAATTGCATACAAAGAATGAAGAATTCATTGCATCATTCAAAGACTCAGTGTAATTTTCTCTTGACTTATTCAAGTCAAATTTCTTCTTTTTGCACTTTGATTCTTAGTAACCATACCTTTCACAGTATCTACATTAGATACTCCTTGGATACATAGAACTTTGTCCTCTTCCTCTATTATTTCCTCTTCTTCTTCCTCTTCCTTGTTCTCCGCCATTAGAAGAAGATTCACCTTGATATTTAGGAGTTTGATAGGGAGGAGATTTATAATTTTCTACAATATTCATAGAAGGCTATAAAAATTGCATAAAATTTCTATAGAATGCTGCATACAATCCTCATGAGATTGAAAAGAACCAATTAACTTTGCAAATCTGAAAGTAATTAAATTCTTAAATTATTCAATGGCTATCACCACTAGATTATATTTAGGAGGAAGAGATCTCAAAATCTTTTCTATAATGGTTTTTTCTTTATATTTTCGTCTTTAGTCTTAAGATGATTCACAATACCTTGAGCCCTACTAATAAATTCATGAATGGACTCAGATTCCTTCATCCTCAATTTTTTAAATTCTTTATTTTGGAAATGTTTTAAGTCTTACCAATTTGACTTTATTTGTACCTTGATATGCAATTTGTAGAGCTTCCCATGCATCCTTTGATTTTTTCGTACTGGCAATTCAAGGGAAAATTTAAACATCCAATGCAGATTGAATGAAGAAAAGGGTTTTGTTGTCCTTATTTATGTCTTCTTTCAGTTGAGTCTTTTCTTGTGTTGCCAATGCATTTTGATCTACAAGTTCTTTGTATCCCACTTCAACAAAATTTTAGAGATCTTGGGATAATAGAAGAGTCTTCATTTTGATACTCAAGTAATCATAGTTATCTCCAGTAAACAATGGAAGGTGAAATGATAAATCTTTTCTATTATCCATCTGGAGATAATTGCTTCTCTAACTTGTCTACTTGCACAATAAAAATTTTGTAACTTGCTTTGATACTAATTGAAAGATTATAATTGAAAAAATCACAACACATAGATAAAAGATTAAACAACTAAGAGAGAAAATCATATGAGAAACTTGAATAACTTTAAGTTACATGAATAATTACAAGGATTGTCTTTAAAGACAATTGATTTCCTAAAAATAGGAGAAATAAAAAAATAAAACTAAGATTATCTAGCAATTTAAAATTGTTGATTTACAAAATGATTTCCTAAGTAAAGATTAAAAAAAAGCTTATACAAAGTTTATCTTAGCAGTATGCAAACTAGTATTTATTTAAAATAAAAAATAGAAAAAGATGAGATTTATTCCAAATCATCATTCATATCTTCATCAATGTTTATTTTATCATTTTAATATTCTAAGATTTATAGAGTGGAAAGCATGATTGGATTTGTTTTAATTAACTAGCACTTGCACCCTAATGAGGTGCAATGGTTACACTAATAGTAATATTCATATGTAACAATTAGATTTTGGTATATTTATAGATCTCTCTCTCTCTCTCTCTCCACCTCTTCATCTCTCTTCCCTCTTTCTTTTATTCAGCTTACTCACTCCCCCTTATCTCTCTACCTCTCTCTAATTATCTCTCCCTATCCCTCTAACTATCATTTCCTATATGAAATGAACAAACTAGCCTAACTATCATTTGCTATATGAAATGGACAACCTAGCCTTTTGAAATCAATAATTTAAAACTCTCTCTCTCTCTCTCTCTCTCTTTCAACATATATGCATATATCTGTTTACATATCTATCTCTATTTATCCATATTTCTTCTTCCATATATCTCTTTGTCTCTATCTCATTATCCCCCCTCTCTCTCTCCACCTTCCTAGACCTATATGCATATATCTATTTGCATCCCTATCTCTATTTATCCATATTTATTCTTCCATATATCCCTTTGTCTCTATCTTGTTACAACCCCCCCCCCCCCCCCCCCTCTCTATGTAGATATCTCTCCCCCCCTCCATTATAAATATTACAATATTTAACTTATAAATAGTTTAAAGTAAATATATATTAGATTATTTTTAAAAGGAAAAATTGTCATAGTTATAGTTACATTGTAAATCAATAAAAATATTAATTATAAAAAAACACTAATGAAATTAAATTTACTGTACAAAAATAATACCTTAGCGTTCATAATAGTTCATGCAATTGGTCATATTTTTTGTTTGACTCCAAGTTTTAAGTTCTACATTTTCTATTATATATAAGATTGTATATTCTTACCCTTTTTATTAACATTATGTATAATATTGTATATTTGACTTAGACTTATATATTTCTAATTCAATTTCCATTTCAAATGAATCAAGAAATATAAAATAAATATATTAGATTATTTTTAAAAGGGAAAATTATCATATTCATATTTACATCATAAAACAATAAAATTATTATTTAAAAAAAACACTAATTAAATTAAATTTACTATACAAAAGTAACAATAACGACAAATTACTATATTACTATTAATAATATTAGTAAACATAATTCATCTATCGATAAATTATTTAATACCATTGTAAAACTATATCCTAAAGGATAAACTATAATAATAACTTATATAAACGACATACTTATTCTTCTTGATTTCTACATTGACTACTTTTAATATTTTGAAATTTTTTACTTATCCTCCTTGATTTCTATGTCTAGTAAACCAACTTTGCCAAGATGCATTTGATTTTGTTTACATAAACTGAAAAATTAAAAATAGTCATGAATTGACCATAATATTAGGAATAGGATACAAATGAAATTACCAACATGAAACATTTTGATGATGAATTCTTGCATAATATAACCTATGAACTAATTATACAGTAAAAAAATGTTGTTAACATTAATTGTGTACCAAATCTTTACCGTAGGTTGAGTGAAATGTTGGATTTGTGGTAGTGTCGTGTATATTTGCAGTTCTTCTTTCTAGGATATCTAAAGTTCTATGCATTTATTAGTAGTCAACTTTAAACTACAGACAAATTCATTAGAGTTCTCCACACATTAATTCCACATAAAAGAGCATTCATCACATTCACTGTGCTTGCTGTAAATTTTGATCATTTTTTCCTTTTACCCTAAAAATTGTTTTCAGTGACCGTTTCTTGGTGTAAGACTTCCAAAGATTCCAGTGGGAGTCTCCCACATAATAAGCCTATCAAGCAATTGCATCATTTGTCAAATTTCATATATGATAGATCATTTTGATGGAAAATTTGTGCTTACATGAAAAAAATCAATTAAAATACTTTAATTTAGATGTATGTGAATTCAGTAGATACTATAGATTACATTATTTTTAGATATAATTGGACTAAGTTCCAACTCTTATGGGATTCTCATAAACTAATTCTCTTTGCTTGTTCAACTTAATCAAAGAATGACTTATAATTTAGTTGTACATGTGTCCTCATCATGTTGTAAACTAGTTTATATACTTCACTTCTATTAAAGTACGAGTATTATAGTGTTGAGAAAGGTGTCATAAACCTTATATCTAAGTATTTATTTTATTTATTATTAATTCATTAAATGCGATACTTCACAGTAAAGTTAATTAGGCACTATAAATTAGGAATTACTGCCAACTATATACTATATATGACACGTGTCCAAGAGAATATATTACCATGTAGGATGTTTAAGCGCAACAATGATAATCTAAGTTGAGAAGAGAATATGTAGTACATACAAAAGTGTAAGTGCATGTGTATGTGTGAATCTTGTAAAGTTCACTCAAAATCCTCTATAATTCTATTGATGAATTGATTTCACCGATTCATGATAGCTCAACCTTTTAGATGAAATCCAACTCTAAAAAATGGAGAAATGATTTTGAGATGTAACAAAATGGTACCATTGATTAGTAATAATTAGTGGTTATCAAGTCTCAGGTGACTGAATATATTTTGTACATGTTAGTGATAAATGAGTCTACAATTGTGTATTTTACATTGGGTAAGTTTGGCATCTTGCCAAATTACACCAAATAGAATGACACCATTTTTGGGGTTGGGAAGATGGAAATAATTATTTGAGAGCCCAAGTACTTGAGGAAATTTTATAGTTTTATGTTTACACCAAAAAACTTGGTACCTATGATGTGTATCATCCTAAAAATTAAGTAATTAATTTGTGTACATTTTGGGACCATTTTTAGCCCACTTTGGCGTGTTTCTTATGGTAGGACTTCATATTGCACCTTAAATGCATTTTTAATTCAAATATAGGCCCTTCTCCTTCTTCAAACTCAATCTTGGCTCTAATATCTATGCATATTTTCTATTTTCCATCCATTCATAATTCATTTTCCCTCCTAGGTCCTTTTTACATGAATTTTATATTTTGGTATTTGCCCTGATTTCCCGACGGACTGAGGCTTTCAAAGCCCCTTCTTGGCACACAACCCTAGGTCCTGGGAAAAGTTTGTAAAAGTCTTCCTAGACAAGGCCGACCCAAGTCGGCCTTTTCCTAAGGGATTTTTTTTTAGAGGGCTCTGAGCCTGATGTGGGGTTATTTCTCATAAGTGATTAATGAAGGTCAACCTTGTAGGATCTGAGCCTTGAAATGTGTATAAAAGGAAGCCTTTTCTTCTCATTTTCACATCTATCTATTTTTACAATCTTATCTTCATGTAAGCATTATCAAGGAAGTTATTGTGCATTAAAGAAAAGAAAGCAAGTATCCATTCCAGGAATTCATCATCAAGCGTTCAAGAATTCAAGTCCACTCATGTATGCAAGGTAAATTTTTCCATATATTTAGTTATTTTCCCCCATTCGAGGCCAAGAAAAGGAGTTTGACATCAAGGAAAGAGATTTGCATTCATCAAACAACTCTTCCTCTTCTTTCTCTCATCATTGAGGTGAATTAAAACATCTACTACATGAGGTTTTTTCTTACATGATTTCCTTTTGGTTTTAATGTTGAGTCAAAGCTATTGCATCAACATAATTGATCACATTCTAAGGATACTTGTATCTACATGGTATAATATATTCCTTTTTCTAGATCTAATCTCTGCTACATGATATCATTTCTTTCAGTTACATCTATTTCATTTTAAGGTTAATTCATATATAGGGGCTTGGCCAAGGAAAACCCCTCCCCACAAAAAAATACCATTTTTTTGTGTGTACAAGAAAAAGTGGTGGAGTTTCGGATCCATATTTTTAGAGCTACAAAACTAGTGACCGATCTCCTGTAGAAATTACCAGATTTGGAGTCTCTAGGACAAGACCTATTTTATTGGACAAGGCCAACTTGAGTTTGCATAGTCCTAGGAATTTGTAATTTTCATAGTCGGAAGATATAGGTGTCAAAGTGCTAGATTTAGAACAATTCTTGTTTCTGACATCTTTGCAACAAAAAGATCCAATTTTGAAATTTATTTGTTCTCTCCTAATCTCAAAGTGAGTTCATTTTCTTTACTTGTTCATTTATCAGATTTACATTTACATCATCATCCCTTTCATAAGGAATCATAAAAATTCCACATATTAAAGAGATCACAAATTTGCACCCTTTATTTATTGATTGTGCTAATTGGATTCTCTTTTTTGGGAGTTTTGTATTCCAAAGTATGAAGAATTTGGGTGAGTGATCTACCTCTTAGCATTGCACACCATTTTCTTCATCACATTTTGGTGAATTCAGTGCTTTCATGCATTGTACTTTATGATTTAGTAGTTATATCTTCTTTGTGTAATCTATATTGTATGCATTGATTTATTTTTCTTTCATGCATTGTACTTTATGATTTAGTAGTTAATACTTCCAATGAGCCTGGGAAAATAAAGGCATAAACACAAGCACCGAAAGAAGCTAAATTGGTATAATCTACAACTACATACACCACAACTGATGCACAAGGATAAGAAACTGAGACATAGGTCACCGGGCAACCCAAGGAAGAAAGTGTATCTACCGAGCCCGAGAAGACAAATCTAGAGATAAAATCTCTCGTTCTGTATACCAAGTCACGAACACTTGAGAAGAAGAAGAAAAAGAAAAATGGAAAGGGTCCAGTCATACTAGATGAGGTAATTGAGATGCCTAATTGTGATCCGAGAAAATTAGACCCCGATGCACTAAGAAGATATGGGGAATTGTGCACTAGGAAGGTTGCACAAGAGAAGCTGAAAAATGATAGCAAAAGAAAGAAAATTCTAGAAGATGTTAGAGATATCTTACTATAGGTAGTTCTTGAGATCAATGTTGATGAGGATACTCCCATCTTTGATCAACTTGCAACTCTAAATGGCCACATAAATGCCTCGGATATTGATGCTGAGAAGAGAATAGAGAAAAGGGAAGAAGAAAAGATTCAATTGAAACTTGCAAAGAAAATAAGCCAAGAAGTGGCAATAAATAAGGTTAAGCTCTTTGAGGTAATTACTGAGCTAGAAACCATTATTCAGAGAATTATTCAAATTTTTTTTAAGTTGTGCACTGTTGACCATTTCACTACCAAAGTTAGTGAAAATATTAAGAAGCTAGATGAAGAAATTAAGGTAAGTGCAAACAGTTCTCTAACCGAGTCAAATGATTTTCATAAGCATACATCAAAAGTTCAAGAACTTAGGTAGTTCAGATCAAATTTGAGAAAGCAGAAAGATACCATCAGTGATCAAGTCACCGAGCTACAAGTGGAGTTGCTTCCACATCTAAAGATCATGGAGCAACATGTAAATAAGGAAAATGCATTAGTTGCCACCCCCGAGATCTATGTGCTTGAGAACATTTTTTATATGCATGCACAAGTCAGTCTAGAGCACATTTCTCTTGACAACTTGAAAGAGGAATGGGAGAACCTCTTGGCATCACTAAACAAAACCCACTAGCACATTTTTGATAAGTTGTAAGTACATTCTTTCTACTGGCCAACATTAATTTAAAAAAGGGGGAAAGTCATGTATATGCTACTATGTACTTCACACCACCGAGATAATGCACAAAAAGGGAGTATGTAAAGAAATATAGTCTGTATATTTTTGCATTTGAATATATTTTTGGCAATTAGTACATATACATAAGGTTTTGATACTAATGCCAAAGGGGGAGATTGTTATCTCTATTTTGAGTATTAATGGCTTGTCTTTAGTATCAATCAATTATTCAGTTAGTAAAGGTCGGTAAAGGAGACAAACAAGACAGTCGATCAAGCATACAAAGCCTACACACCAAGCTGAGACAAGGTAGAATTTCAAGTTAATCAAATATAGGTTTGATCGAGCACACTCACCAAGCGTTAAAAATTTATGAGTACTGAGCTAGTGATCACCGATAATTCATATGAATCGAGCACTAGTAATTTACCAAATGGTGAATACAGTGATTATTGAGTAAAGTAGGAAATGACATAGTAATCAAGAATGGAACATACACCTATGCAAATGGTTTACACCGATCAGGAAAATGGTTTACCAAGATCGAGACAATATTTAATATGGATGTAATCATTAAATTTTGTAATGATTCCTATGTAATGTTAGATCTAGGTTATTTTCTTATACCGTTGATCTTAGGTTTTCTAAGATATTGTAAACCCTAATTAGGTAAAGTTAGATTAATATAAAAGTTGTAAAGATGTCATTATGCTCATGTATCATAAAGGAGTAGCCGCACTAAGGACATCATGAGATCAAACAAAGGGTTTTATGATAGAAGGTTTATGAAAGAAAATAATCAGTTTATCAGAACACATACAAGGCTACTGAGAAGGATAGTAGGACATATACATCACACTGAGGTGATATTTACTTGATATTTCATAGATCTAAATCAAACAAGATTGAGTTGTTATTTATAGATACTTTTACTATTATCAATTTAACCATTGTAGCAAAATTAAATCTCTTAAGATAGTGAACTTAAATGTTCATATGTAAATCTCTTAACCAAGAACACACATACATTGTGTTGTGAAAATCCTTTAACCAGGTAGATCTAGTTGATCTTTATTACTCCTAATAGGGTAAGTGTTGATCCCTAAGTTTTGTTATCTATTAGTTGTTGGAAAGTTGTCTATACTAAGGTATATGACTAGATATAGTGTTGTCATTATGGCAACAAAGTCATATAACAGTTTGGAGTCAGCGCACTTGATGTAAAGATCAGAATTTGGTTAAGTGTTGAAGACTGGACAGTGTACAGAGTTCTTGCAGCTCAAAGCATCAGTGCACGTGCGTACTGATGTATTATGCTATGTGCC
Source organism: Chamaecyparis obtusa (assembly GCA_027943335.1). Taxonomy (NCBI): domain Eukaryota; kingdom Viridiplantae; phylum Streptophyta; class Pinopsida; order Cupressales; family Cupressaceae; genus Chamaecyparis; species Chamaecyparis obtusa. The sequence continues at coordinate 2,350,418 of BSBK01003473.1, read as the reverse complement.
CTATAAGTTAAGTTGGTTAGACTATATTCTTGCTTATTCTATGAGTGCATGATCATATGTGCAAGGATGAGAAAGTTACAAATAGTTGAAGTTGCACAGCCAGTGTGTGCCAGCAGAGAACAAAGCATGGAGCCCACAGTTAGCATTTTGGTTTGCGGTTGTAATGTAATATTGTAAAGGCTATGCACCCATTGTATTTAGGTTGTTGACATGTTTATATGTATAATTGTAAGCACACTTAAGCCAATTCATTTGGAAGCATTGTTTGTAATTAGTTATAGGGCCGACCTAATTATGTATTTTGTATGAGTGTATAAATATAAGGTGCACCCATTGTATTCGGTATGGAAGTTGAAAGAGAGTTGTAATAAGCAGAGAAAAAGTGTGTGAAGACACTAGAAGATGTATTAGAGCTTTGCTAGAGGTCAAAGCATCAGTGCATCAAAGGAACTAATCTGACAAGCAGTATCATAGTGACAGTTCATCTTGCAGATATAGTGTGTATCTGAGATCATAAGGTTGTATCCTTCAGCACTTGAGAAGTGAGCTCTTGGATAGTGCATCCTCTCCCCTAATAGGGACTATTGTAAAAGACTCCAAATAGGGTCTGACCCTTAACAAGGTCTACTGTACGTAAAGCATTGTAAAGCTACTCCTAACAGGGTAAAGGATCTTCTAACAAGGATCACAAAACACTAGTGTAGAATATTAGTGGGTATCAATTCCCACTGGGGTTTTTACCTATTTGAGTTTTCCCGTAATCATATTGGTGTCATTTGTTGATTTCATGTTTCATGTTTATGTGAATGTTTATTTCAATACTTAATCATTTAAGTTCAGCATAAAGATTAAAGTGAAAAGTTAAAATACAGTGAACACTGATTCACCCCCCCCTCTTAGTATTCCCATTCCTAACAATTGGTATCAAAGCTCTAGTCCTCAACATAGAAGTTTAACCACTTGAGGAGATCATGGACAAAGTAGAAATGAAACATCTGAAAAGAAATCTTGAAGCTGCTCTTGAAGACTTGGACAAGTCAGAGAGAGAATATGAAGAACTAAAGGATAAAATTAGTGATGCTCAATTAGTCATAAAAAAGCTAAGGAAAGATTTGAAAGAATGCTCTACTAGTGATCTAGGGACAATGATCAAAAAGATAAATGAAGAAAATAAATCCTTAAAAGAACAACTTGAAGAGTTTGATGATAAGCTGACTAATAATCAGAAAGTCTGCGATGAACAAATCAAAGAGAACGTTCAGCTGAATGAAGATCTAAGGCAAGAAAACATGGAAATCTTGGAGCTAAGGAATAGCAAAGAAAGCTTGGAGTCTGAATTGAAAGTGGCAACAATCATATTGACAAGTTACACACTAGTTCTGATTTGGTAGAATCTCAGTTTTATGCAAGGACAGCCAAATGAGACACTAGCTATATTGGATACAATGAAGCACAAAATCAGATTGACAATATGCAAGCAAGAAAGGATTCTCAAAAGGAATTTACCGATGCTGAAAAGACTAAAGATCAAACCAAAGATAATGGTGGACCACCTAAGAATGAGTGCAAGCAAGTAGAACACACCTGTTTTGCATGTACCAAGCATGGATACATTGCAAGGAACTGTACAGAGGTAAGGACTTTTAATGGTTACTGTTATTCATGCAACAAGTTTGGTCATAGAGCTATGAATTGCAAGACTAGTAAGAAGAACAAGATTCAGCAAGATCAGAGAAATCAGAATCAGACAAATGTAAGAAGTTCTTAGAATGTTATATGCCAAATATGTAACTATAATGGTCACACAACAGAATAATGCAGAATGGTGACTCATGTAAATGTGCCAAGGAATATAAGACCTCCAATCATTTGTCACTCTTGTAATGAGGTTGGACATATCTCAAGGTTCTGTAGATCAAGGATGGAAGGTCAGGGAAGCCCTAAAAAGGTTGAAGAACCAATTTTGGATCCCTTAGGAGAAGTTAATTTTGTCAAAGCCTTAGATGATGCAAGCATGATTTGGTCAGAGAAAAAGAAGGACAAGACTAATGAGAATATATTGGATGCAACCGCAGTGGACACACCCTCTACATCTAGATGAATGGCCCTCAGGGTCATAGGGGGAGATAATTTAGCTCTAGACCCTTGTGTGGCTGGTATACTCATCCTTAGAGTATGTGCCTTTGGACTTAAGGTTTTGGAGTATAAAGGTACCTATGTGCAAGAACGTACATGCTGATTATGAACATAACTCGAGTTGCAAATTTTGAAGTGACAACCTAGTTTACGCGACTTGCATTAATGGAAAAATTTTCACTTTTAAGTACATAAAAAGCTACTTGATTGCTCATTGCATTCAAATTTAGAGCAATAGGAGAGCAGAAAGATCCTTGGAAGTTGTTGTGAAGACTTGGAGATTGATCTATTAGTTTTTATAGTGCATTTGGTCAGTTGCAGAAACCCTAAGCTTGTTGCATCAATTCAGAAGCCTTCAGATTATCTCAGAGTTTAGTTGGAAAGTGTTTACAAGTAAGTCATGGCCACTTCCATTGTTTATGATGTCGCTAAGAAGAAGAGATATGTTTTTAAGAAACATCCATTTAAATCAACCCTAGATGATTTAGAGGGAGCTTTCTCCTGCATGCCTATGGGCATCATGCATATGGAAGATATTAGGGCATATATCTACTATAAGAAGGAACCAGTTGGATTGGATAGGCTAAGAGTGCACATGGATACCATGTTGAAACTTGACAAAACATTCATGGATGAATATGCTAAATGGAATGATCACCCTATTGTTGAGTATGCTATGGCATATGAATTCTATGAGACAAAATGGATAAAGATTTTATTAAGCATAATTCATGATGATTTGTTTTGGATTGGTGATGTACCAGTAAGAATCACTAGTGACTTGATTCATGAGATGACAGGCCTTTCTAGGACAGGTGCCGTCCTTCTTGTGGGCAAGGATGTCAAAAAGATGGTTGAGTAGACATGTAAGTCAAGGAGCGATAGGCACGACATGAAAATCAAGCCTATTGAGAAAGAAGACATCAAATTGATGTCAATGATACTAGGATACATATTTCATCACACTAGTAGGGTGAATAGTGTGTTTGTGGGCACTATTCTAGCAGCCATCAGACTTGTGAAAGAAGATGGGGAATTCAATGTGTGTGAGTGCGCACATAGTTGATTGATAACATCAAGGCCATCAAGCATGACAAGACAAAGATATTCAGGTTTGGTTCATTGATTATTTACATGTACCTTCATATAGTTGGGAGAGTATCAGATTTGTACTTGGACAAGACTACTCTGACCATGCCACAGATATCTAACAAAGAATCCACAAAAAGCACATTGAGAGATTATGTGACATTGGAATTGAAGACCTTTAGGGTCAAGATGCAAATGAGGTTTAGAATTCCAGAAAGCATTGTGGAAAAATATAAAGATACAATTTGTTTTATGGTGGAAATAGATACAACTTGTATGGAAGCTATTGAGCCAAGAACTAAGTGGATTCATCCACTTGGTTATGAGGTAGAGGAACAAGTCCTTGAAGCATATGCACAGGTACTACTGTCAGCCCCCAAAGATCCTAATGAACCTAGACGGGGAACATATGAGGAGAAGACAAGAGAAGTAGATGCAAAGCTAAATAGTGCATCAACAAAAAGAAAGGTTGCTAAAGTCACATCAGAGATCTTGAGAATACATGGTGTATCTCAAGCAGACCTTGACAAGGCAAGGGAAGAGGAGATTGCTTTGGAAATGAAAAGCATAGCAGCAGAAGAAGAAGAAGAAGATCCTAAGATGAAGAAGATAAAAATTGAAAAAGGTGACAGTTAGAAGGATATAACTGATGACACTCCTTCTACACCCAAAGAAACTAGTGATTCTAATGCTCCTCCAGAGTATAAGCCAATAGTCAAAAGGAAGAAAGAAACTAGCACTAGTCATCCATCCTCGTGAGCTACAAGGAGCAAGAAAAACATTCAAGCACCTCCTAAGGTAGGATTCAAACCCAACCTTAAAGTATTGAGCACAATAATTGTTGATGAGGGAAGAATTGATCAAGTAGGGAAGTTTTATGAAACATACAGTGAGATTGACAAATCAGAAATACATGATATGATTATTAAACATATGATAAAGTTCAAGAAGATAATTCTTGAATTGAAAACAACAATTCCAGATAAAGTATGGGAGATAATGGATACCTTGAAGAGACAAGCCACTGAAGAAGACTTTAGAATAAGGGAACATATTCCTGATTCCACTCTTCCAGTATGTTTTGTTGAAGAAAAGTCACTATTGTTGAATTTGGTGAAGCCGCACTTAAGGTAAAAAATGAGAACACTACACCTCATGAACAAAGACTATGATCTAATCTCTAAGGAAACAAAGAAGGCCTTTGAGAAGGTATTCTTAGAACAACGCATGAAACCTATGTCTACGCCCATCTCTCAAGTACCTAGTAAGAAAGACAAAGCAACAGAGACTATCAAGGTACAGTCTACAGGTCCTCAAGATTCAGCGCCTACAGTGGAAGTACAAACAGAGTTAGAAAAGTCTCTACCCATGTCAAAAGCACTCAAAAACATCACCATTATCATTGATAATGTGGAGATAGCCATGGCAGCCACTAACACATAATTGGACAAGTTTGAAGAAGCTTTTGTCAGCACACAAGAAGCTGAGATTTTATGTAGCAGTACACCTCCCACTCATCAAGAAGAGGTATTGATTGAAAATATATCATATGAGAAAGAAGAAGAGAAAATGGGAGAGGAAGAAAAGAAAGCAGAAGAAGAAGAAAAAGAACAAGAGAAAGATGAAACTTCTATTGAACTAGCCAAGGTAAAACTAGAAGTGATGGATGGCACTCCCATCACTCTCTCCTTAGCATTGTTGTCAAGTTTGACACCTGACACATCTAGTTTGGACTCATGGAGAGAAGAAGACCTGATTAAATTCAGCATCCTAGCTATGGAGAAGGCAAAGGATAAATAAGTAATGAGAAATCCTCTCCTTGTGGAATCTGTGAACATACTGAATAGTCTATTGCTAGAAGATAAGAAAGTGTACAAGGTACACTCAGTTGATGATGTGAGTACAATTATCTCATAGTTCAAAAGTAATTTTTCAAGCCTTGAAGAATCTACATCCAAAGTTGCAGAAGAGAAGTACCTAAAGTAGAGATTGAATGTGTTGATGAGCAACTTTGCACTAGATCTGAATTCACTCAAGATAGGATAAGCATCTTTAAAAGAATTTTCTGATCAAGGAAGGAAATTCATTGCAAACTTCATGGATTAGGATAAGCTTACTGATGTCCATCTTAAGAAAATACAAGAGGGAGAAGCTATGGTTGAGCAGGTGAAGAGTTCAGTGAAAGACACATCCACTAATGTGAACATGTGTAAAAATGTCTACCAAGGTTAGTTGGACAAAATTGAGAAGGCAGAGAAAGAGATGGAAAAGATAAGGTCTAGACAGACTCAGTTGAGGAATGCTCTTGCGCCCTCACTAGAAATTCTCAATTAGAACATAAAGGAGATTGATGCCACCATGATAACCTATGATCAAGGTTCAAGCACAGATCTGAAGAAGATGGAGAAGCTTCAATATGCTTTATGCACCCATCTCCAGATAGTTAACTCTTTGATAACTTTTTGGAAGAAGGAGATCCAGAATCTCAAGATAGCATATCTGGATGTTTTCCCTAAGTAAGTATATGCAGATACAGTTTTTTGGTACACCTTTGTCATTAATGTCAAAGGGGGAGTTGTGTATAGAATATGGAGTATAATATGTATAAGGATATATAAGATTATGTATAAGAAATGTATAGAAGACAAAAGTTTTTTGTGTTAAGGGACAATTAGCAACTTGGCCATATTCCTTTGTTGCCATCAATGAAAAAGGGGGAGATTATTGGCAAGTTGTCTATACTGAGGTAAATGAATAGATATAGTGTTTTAATTATGGAAACAAAGTCATATAGAAGTTTGGAGTTAGCACACTTGATGTAAAGATCAAAATTCAGTTAAGTGTTGAAGATTGGACAGTGTACAGAGTTCTTGCAGCTCAGAGCATCAGCACAGGTGCGTACAGACATATTATGGTATGCACCCTAGAAGTTAAGTTGGTTAGACTATATTATTTCTTAGTCTATGAGCACATGATAATATGTGCAAGGATGAGAAAGTTATAGACAGTTGAAGTTGCACAACTAGTGTGTGCCAGCAAAGAACAGAGTATGGAGCCGACAGTTAGTATTTTGGTTTGTAGTTGTAATGTAATATTGTAAAGGCTATGCACCCATTGTATTTAGGTTTCCAACATGTTTATATGTATAATTGTAAGCATGCTTAAGACAATTCATTTGGAAGCATTGTTTGTAATTAGTTATAGGGCTGACCTAATTGTGTATTTTGTATGAGCATATAAATATAAGGTGTGCCCATTGTATTCAGTATGGAAGTTGATAGAGAGTTGTAATAAGAAGAGTAGAAGTGTGCGAAGACACTAGAAGATGTATTAGAGCTTTTCTAGAGGTCAAAGCATTAGCGCATCAAAGGAGTTGATCTGACAAGTAGTGTCACAGTGATAGTTCATCCTACAAATATAGTGTGTATCTGAGATCAGAAGGTTGTAGCCTTCACCACTTGAGCAGTGAGCTCTTGGACAATGCATCCTCTCCCCTAATAGGGACTATTTTAAAAGACTCCTAATAGGTTCTAACCCTTAACAAGGTCTACTATACTTAAAGCATTGTAAAGCTACTCCTAACAGGGTAAAGTATCTTCTAACAAGGATCACAAAACACTAGTGCAGAATATTAGTGGGTATCAATTCCCACTGGGGTTTTTACCTATTTGGGTTTTCCCATAATCATATTGGTGTCATATGTTGATTTTATGTTTCATGTTTATGTGAATGTTTATTTCAGTACTTAATCATTTAAGTTCAGCATAAAGATTAAACTAAAAAGTTAAAATATAGTGAACACTGATTCACCCCTCCTCTCAGTGTTCCCATTCCTAACATTAGTGTCTTACACTTAGTCATCTTCTAGGAAATGTTGGTCGGTCATCACTATGACCAAGTCATCATATATAGGCCAAGTCATGTGTATTGCACATTTACCGAGCAGTAGTTACTGCTGAGTAAGTCAGCGGTCATCGAGTACTTCAGTATTAGCCGAGTCAGTTTATGCCAAGTTGTGTAGATATGACAGTGCCAAGCACCAGGGTATGCAGAACAGTCAGTGCTAAGAATTCTAATGCCAAGTAAGCTAGATTTGACATATGTGTTTGTTATGGCACAAAAACTTAGGTAAACCATTTTGGCCGACATCTACATGATATTTATTGTTTGTTGAGGAAATCATGGAGGTGATTATGCTTTAGAATTGTAATCATTAATCCCTATGTAATCCATGTAACCAATCATAATTAGGAAATGGTTAAGCAGAAAAATTAGACAATCTAGATTGTAGATCTTAAATCTTGGAAATGATCAATTGTTTATATAAGATGAGATCCGAACCCTAAAATGTATCATGAGGAAGAAGAATTGTATGACGAAGATCTCATACTTGTAGAACAACAAAGTGTTTTGATTATTAGAAATATATTTCAATGACCGAGCAGAGTAGTGAAGGACAAAACAGAGATATATTTGATAGAGGAGATCAAATCTATATTATAAGGAGAAGATTTATTATCAACATCACAATGAAAACTAAAGGATTATGTATTGAGACATTGTAACAGGTGAATTAGGGTAAATCTCTTAAAAAATGGCTTTAGAAAACCTAAGTAAATCTCTTAACTGAGTGCTTACTTTGTAGTAAGTTTAAATCCTTTTGCAAGGTAGATTGTATAATTCTTAAAGCTCTTAACAAGGTAGACCCCTCATAGGGTAGATCATCATTTCATGATTAAACTTGTAGCCCTAACAGAAAAACTTTACTACTAAAGTAGTGAAGATTTGTGGGTGTCATCCCCACCCCAGTTTTACCTTTCAAGGGTTTATGGGTAACCAAAATCATTGTGTTATGTTTCATTTTCATGGATGATATTTAGAATGTTAGATCTATTTCAGTATTGAATTTGATGGTTATGTTATGCAAGTAAGATTATGTCAAAATAGAATAATTGGTAGATATCTGATTCACCCCCCCCTTAGTATATCACTTTCCCATAATAGATTTCTAACAATTGGTATCAAATATTAGTCTCTTAAAGAAGTCTAACCACTTGTGAGTCAAAGATCTTGAGATAGAGGTTTATAAGTTGGGAAAGATCATAGAGAATCAAAAGATTGACATTCAGCTTGCATTACAACAACTTGAAGAAGCTAGAGGTGAATTGAAGAAATCCTTAAGAAGAAGAAAAATAGAAATACAAAAAAATGAAACTCAATACCAAGAAGAGGATACTAAAGGACTATTTGACAGTGGTAGCTCTACTGAAAGTGAAAAAGCTATAAAATATCTGCTAGAGAAAAATAACATACTAAATTAGGACATTATATATTTGAAGAGAGAACAAGAAATACAATCATTATGACTTTGTGAAGTTTTTGAATTGAAAAAGAAAGCTGAAGAAGATAAGACAATGGCTGAAGAAGATAAAAGACAAATATCTATGAGACTTGATGAAAGAACATGTGACATGTAGAGGTTGAAAAACAATCAATTGGATATGGTAAATCAACTGCTACTTGTTAATCAAGAATTGGGCAAGAAAGATGTGGAAATTAAAAATCTGAGATCAAAAAATAGTCAACTGAAGAATGAGTTCAAAGATCTGAAAAAGAACTCAATGAAAGGATGAACAAGCCTAATGAAGCTGTGAGATACTTTGAAGAACTATTAAGGTCCCCTAGAAGATCCAGTGACACATTTGGACTTGGAAATAATGATTACCTATTATGCACTGAGGAAGGAGAATCATCAAAGAGTGGAGAACAAAGGAATGCAAAGCCAAAGAACAACAAGCCTACATGCCATAATTGTGGAAAGCTAGGACACACAACTAACATATGCATAAGAAAACATGGTAAGTCTTATCCTAAACCAAAGATTGATGGATATTGTTTTAACTGTAAGAAACATGGACATCAATCACATGAATGTGGGACAAAGCTCATTAATCCACCTACATCACCTAAATTTCAAGGAAATTGTTTCACCTACATTGGAGAAAACTGTTTGAAGACACATTTCAGAGGAAAATCCAAGATTTGGATTAGTGGAAGTATGGTATGTTACAAATTCTATAAGATTGGTCACTTAAAGAAAGACTGTAGAGCACATATACTAAGAAATGAACAAGTCAAGAATTAAGAAAATGTTGAGAAGATGAGAAATCAGATGAATAAGACATGGAAGAAGAAAGAGGAAGCAAGAAATAGTGCAGCCAGTGAACCTGAGGTCACCCAAACCATTGGATTAGGTGATCACACTACTTCAAACTAAGCAAATAAGGTATGTGATGAATTGAATTTTTATAATGTTTTATTTTACATCAGTTCCTGACATTTGATAAGATAAAGTCCATATCTGCATAGATTAAGATGCATTAGGACAGATTTGAGAAAATAGCTACATTGTATATTTGATACTAAGCATCAGTATTTTAGCCCATAGTAACTGAGTCACTAGTGTATGCCGAGCACCTGTGGTAGCTGAGATGTGATGAATACTGAGTTGAAATTGAATGATTTTATTGACTAAGTTTATGTTAACCGAGTTGATATGAGATTTTCGAGACAACTGTATCTTACCTAGAAAGTGTACAGATCATTAATGGATCCCTAATCTGACTGTTTAAAGTCTATAAAGAGAGAATTTACCATTTATTTTCATTTCACCAATGATTTGAGAACCTTTCAAGAGTGATTCTAGAGAGATTAATGAGAACTTTTGTGCTAAGTGTGATTTGTAGAGATCTTAATAGCGTGCCATCGGCAAAACATTTGAGAACTATTTGTGCAAGGTATTTACCAACTTATCCATTTCTGTAATTGAATCCTAAATTTGAAGACATGGTATCTTCATCATCTACTATAGTTAAGAAACAAGGGAAGGAAGTATTCAATGTACAACTTGTCAGGAATGATGTGTCTAAGCCGCATAAATTCCAGGCCATTCCTGAGAGTGCAATTTTGGGAGATCTTATGGGAACCCTATCGTCAATCCCTCCTAATGTTTTGATGATCTGTTAGCACTTGTAAAAAATTTCATGGCTCTAGCCCTTTTCCTCAGGTCTCTGCAGTTATTTTTAGGTCTCTGCCTTTAGCCCTGGTTCAATTTTTTTTTGAAAATATAGCCGTTGCATACAAAAACCCTTTGAAAAATCCTAGCCCTTTTCTAATTTTGTGTTACCTTTTCGGGTCACTTAAAAAATTTTAAATGTACGTGCTTTATATTTTGGTCAGCCCCAATGTTAACTTTTCCTAAGTTTCTACCCCTGATGAGTTTAATATTTCCTAAAGCCTTTAGCACCTAAATTTTTCCCCAAAAGTCTAAGTCTTAGTGTTTAATTTTTCCTATGTTTCGGCCTTAGTGTTTTCTGGGTCCGATCTTCTGAGAGTATTTCCATTTGATGGTTAGCGTAAGTTCTCATAGACTTTGTTAGAGGCTTAATATCTTACGCTGATCCTTGATCTTTCTTGATGATGTAGCCTTTCTTTTCAAGCGGGTCCACTTGCCAGGTGTGCAGACTTGGTAGTATCTCATTGGTTCACGTAGTATGAGGTGGAATCCTGTTAGTGGGACCATTTTTCTCAGTGTTCATGTAGATTAAAGTTCGATCTAATCTTGTGGCTATCGTTATACCATTGATATAACATGCTTGATTTTTAATGCAGCGGTATAGTGACAACCATTGATTCTCTTTAAGACGACAGGTGGGTCCGTTGACACGTATGCACAGTTGGCAGCTTTTGGTTGGTCCATGTAGTAACATGTTGGCATGTTGTCAGTGAGACCTAGTTTCCAGATGTGTCAGTGGGTCCTGATCCTATCAGTGAATCAGTGGACGACGTATGATCTTGTGGGCTTTGTCAGAGGCTTAAGATCTTGCAACGACCATTGATTTTGTTTCCTATCAGATGGTTGTCAGAGATGGGAGGAGATTCTCGATCTAACAATGGGCATGAAATCTAATAGAATCTCGGATGGGTATGTGAACTTTAGATGGCTGTCGATCTTCTTGATGCGGGCCTGGTCAAAGTTTCTCAATCTTTTGGCGGTTGGGACAAGTGCTTTAGTGGCCGAAAAATTTATGAATGCTTCACTCATTCGCATGAAATAGCGGTGGTTGTCTAAGTGTTTTAGCGGTTCAGCGAACAAGCATTCACGAAATCGCTAAACTTTTTGGTGGATAGATAAAGTGTTTCACAAACTAGTGGTGTCCTTTTGTTGCTAGTTCGCTAAATGTAGGACTGAGGTTAATGTTTTCCTGTGGTCACTAGGTCGCAGAGTTAAAAGGTGGGTTAAGTTTTCTTTTCACGAATTGGAAATGCATTGTCGCATGGTCGCTAGAGGGTAAACCCAGGGTGGCAGTTTAGTTAAGACCATAAAAGACCACGAAACATGAAGATCTAACGGTTGCGACTTAAAGTTGATCTAATTTTAAATGTTGATTGCCGATTTGCTGTTAAAGCCATAAATGACCGTTGAAGTTCAAATTCAAATTTGCAGAAGGTTTCAAGTGACAGAAGGTACCAAAATTTATGATTTTAATGGCCGGTTTCGATTGATTTGGTGGTGCTAGTTGTTGTAGACTGGTCCGAGGTTCCCTGTGGTAGGTGGCATGATGTTTTTGTACCAGGAGAAGTATGGTTTTGTGCTCAAGATATGTTTTTAGGTGGCCGATTTAACTGGTTTTCATGGCAATTCCTTGTTGTTTTGTACTATCCTCATGGATTTTGATGATTACAGATTCGTCTGAGATTCTTTTTCTCTGGATTGCTTATGTTTCTTCCCCTACAATAAATTCTGATGTAGTTTTGGTTGGTTGAGTTGTTGAAACCCTAACCCTAGTCACCCGAATCTTGATGCATCCTTTTTGAGGATTCCAAGGTGACTAGGGGTATAAGAAGAAAGATGTTTTATTTTGAAAGGGTTCTAATCTTGATTAGTTCCAAGGAGTTGTAGCAGGCAGTATCTTATTGTATTAGATTGAATAGAATTTCCTTCTAGTCTTTTGCAGGTTATTGAAGTGGTTTTCTCTCTTCTCTGCTTTGAACATGTACATGATTCATTATACTTAATACAATTATTTCAAGCTTTCAAGTCTCTCCTTGGTGTCAATCTTGTGAATTCTAGATTTTTTGATCTATTGCATAGGGTTACCTTTGTATATGTTCTAGTCTTCAGTTCTTGATCTAGGATCAAGTGAAATATACTTTGGATAGGACATAGATTCACTTTGATTTGTCTACAAAAGGATATTATAAGTAGTAAATGGGATGAAATACTTATCTTTATGGCTATGAGTCTTTGACAATAGTTGGTTCATGTTTCAATGTTTGTATTTGAGATTTTCCCAATGGATAATGGCACTGATCAGAGATTAGTATATTCAGTTGAGTTCAATGCATGATTGGCCCTTGCTTACTTCTCTCCATCTCTAGATATCAACACTCTTCAAGTTTTAATTGTATTTGGTTGATAGTAGTAATACCCTATAGTAATGGAGAGTCAATGAATGTGAGGTTAGCATTTAGCACTTTCTTACTATTCAATCTGTTGTTTAGACCTAGCCTTTGGTGTGTGAAGTATAGTTTTCACTGGGTTAGGTGCACTCGCCTTGGTTTTGCAGAGCCAGAAGTGAAGAGGGAAGTCTTGTCCCTATAGTTGGTCTAGTTACCCTAAGATCCTTATACATTTTGGAATTAACCAATCCTAAAATCAACCTGAGGGTATATTGGCAGCCTAAGAGCATAAGCATCCATTTTGAACACCAACATGATGGTGACTCTACTGGGGAGAACAACGATGAAGAAATATATTTGTTAGGATCTCTGGTTGGGACTATATTTTTAAAATCAAAATCTTTTGTTGACCAGATTGATTTACCCATCTGAGTCACCAACAAGATGGCGACTCTGCTAGGGAAGTGTTACACAAGTCTATAGTAACCAGTAGGTCATCATTGAAAAATAGGGTTATTCTTGTCCCTTGTCTTATAGTCTCATTTGGGTATTTGTTAAGTGGTATTGTAAGATTCCCAATATACTTGGGTGGCGACTCAAACATCTCTACAACAGTGCTAGTCAGTAGATCTTTATCAAATGAGTTATAGAGGTACTAGGTCCTAGAGGAACGACCATCCTGAAAGCTTAATGGAAGAAGGTATTCCAAGCACTTCCAGGCCTAGTCAGACAAGGGGAAGAAAGAAGAAAGGAAATCTTTCTCATACTTAGAGAAATAAAAAGGATACAAGACAAGAAACTCAAACCAAGCCTAGTCAAGAAGAAAATATTTCAGAATATGAAGAGGCTGTTGATTTGGGATTGAACCAGTATGAGGATGAATTTCAAGTGGGAGATGATGAGTCTGAGACTACTCTCCCTGAATCAGAAGAGATCTTTGAGGAGGTCTATGAATTGGAAAGAAGAGTCCAAGAACAAGTTGCTATCAGGAAATAAAGAGAAAAGGACAAAGAGGATAGAGTAAGACAAGCAATGATAAGGGTTGATTAGCTAAAGAGGCAATTGTTAGATTTGGAGGTAATTAATTTTTTCCCAGAGCCTGAAAGAGCAGAGGAACAACCTATTATGTATAAAACACATGAGATAACTAGGCCTAGATATGAGGGCAAACAAAAAAAATTGGAGTGCAGATTAGTGAACAGATTCATGTGGAAAACCCATTAGATCAAGGGTTGAGATTAGATGTAGACCTTGAGAGGGATAGAAAAGAGAAAGAAATGTGGGCTAAAGAACTAGAGAAGGCAGAGTTGGAGGCTACTACTGCAGAAATGAGGAAGAAGATTAATTTTCTCAAGCATACCTCAGGACCTTCAAATGTTGTTGTTTCTTTCTTGGGGCAAGGTGGAAATCATGGTAACCTTGCAGCTCAAACAAAGGGCATTCTGGGTGCTACTAAAATTCTTGATGGTTCAAACAAAAGGACATCTACATCTCAAGGAATGGATCCACCACATAGAGTTCCTGTTCATGAAAGGTACAAACAACTTATTTTTTTTGGTATTCCTGGTTATCCTAATGTTATTTCTGATGAAATTAGAAAGAAACTCCCTAAGTTTATTGGAAATAATGTCATTACATATGAAGAACATCTAAAATTTTTTATGGATGTAATAGATGATTATAATGTTGAGCCTGATGATGTTGTAATGAAGTTATTTGTACAATCTCTGACCGAGGATGGTAGGGATTGGTTTAGAGGATTGCCCCATGCTAGTATAGGATCTTGGAATGAATTGAAGAATTGTTTCAAAGAGCATTATGGAGATAAAACAAATGAGGGTTTTATTTTGAATGAATTCAATAACATAATAAAAAATTAGAACGAAGAGGTCCTTGAATTTAATATAAGATTCCAAAACGCCATGCATAAGCTACTGCAAGTTATCAGATTAGATGATAGGGTGTGTCTTGTGACATACTTAAATGCTTTTGATGCAAAGATGGGTTACCTCTTAAGGGATAAGAATCCTAGAAATCTTGGGGAGGCTTACAAGTTGGCTATCAACATAGAAAGTAATAGAGGAATATTAGGTAAATTAGGGAGAAGAGATGATTATAGGCCTCAAGTGCAAAACAAGAAAGAAATGGGAAGGTATGCTAATTTTAAGCCTAAGGAGGAGGACAATCTAAAGTAGATTCTAAGTGCTTTAGAGAGTCTAAAGCCTAATGAAAAAAGAAACAATAAGGTTGCAAAAAATGACATACAAGCTTCAAGTATTTTTAGCAGGAAACCAATAATGCATAATTACCCATACAATACTCAATGGAAGGATGGCAAGCCCATTTTTCCAATTAAAAGGGATAGGCCTAATGATAGGATTCCTGACCCTTTGCAAAGAAATTTAGTTAACATGAATGATGATATCCCATGGTGTACTGTTTGTCAATCTCCTCATAGTCCAAAGCATTGTGTTATTGCTTTGAATTTACCTGATAACCAAGAACAAGATGAGCAGTATGATAAGAGTGGTTGTGGAATGACTTCTTCACATGCATGGGATGAGGTTGACTCTACTGATGATGAGGAAGAAGAATTTGATGATGTTGGATGTGGTGCAGTGAAATGTGAGGAACATGTTTCTTTAAGGAGAACCTCTGATGAGGAAATTGCACAAATCACTGTAGACATGGTCACTCAAGCTAGGAGTAATTACAATTTGAGAAGTAGGATAGTTGGGGGCACAAGTGGTAAACTAGGTAGCATGTTTATCAAGAATTATGAAAGGAACACACAAAAACATGAGGAAAAAGAAAAGGGTGCTGGTGTTGTCAGTCAGGTTAAAATAAAAAAGAAGAGTGGGCCTACTGCAATACCTAAGGGTAAAGCAAAGACATCAGAAGTAGCTATCCCCATACCTCAAAAGGAAGATGAATTTCTACAAAAGATAACTTTGACTTGACTGTCCAAAAAGAGGATAAAGATATCTCTGAGATTAAGGAAGATATGGGCAACCATTCTTATGTTCCCATTGATATGACTAAATTGCTTTCACAAATAACTGTCAAGGTTCCATTGTTAGAAATGATGAGAATAGAAGAGCACAAGGTCAAAGTCTTGGATTGGGTGAATGATGCCTCTTCCATAAAGGTCCAAGAAATGAACAGAGGTGACAAGCATGTGGCTAATTTAGATGAAACACCTGACAGTAAAAATGAAGAAATTGTCTCTGAGATTCCTCAGAGGTATTTGGATGCAAACATTGTAAATACTGCATCAGGGACGGTCGATCCTTTTTTCTTGTCCCTTATGATAAATGGAAAATTATTGAAGAATTGCATGATTGATTTAGGAGCATCAAACACTGTCATGCCTACAGAGATCATGAAGTTATTAGGACTAAAGGTTGATACACCTCATGGGAGATGCCAAGCTATGGATTCAAGAGAAGTGCCAGTTATTGGTACCATTAAGGCTTTGCCTTATAAATTAGTAGCATTTCCTAACAAATAATTAACTATGAGTGTTCTTGTAGTTGACATTCCCCCTCAATATGGAATGTTGTTATCTAGAAAGTGGAGTGCCTCCATGGTAGGAAGTATTCAATGTGACTTGTCCTTTGCCACTTTTAGCATTGAAGGTGAAAGTGTGAAAGTTTCAAGGGAAGCTAGAACTCCACATATGATTGAGGAGGATGAAGAGGGCAATATGAATTGTTTTGTGGACACTGACATTGGTTCTTTCCAAGTTTAGGAGAGAGAGATGCAAGAAAAGGTCAAGCCTGTCTTTCTAGCTAATGATAAAAGTAACATGGTAGAAGGTAATGTATTATGGACCCTATATTTTGATGGAGCAAGTTCAAAGGAAGGTGCTAGAGCAGGAGTGCTATTGATATCCCCAAGTGGTAAGACTTTTAAGTTTTCTTTCACTCTCTTGTTCCCTTGCACAAATAATGTTGCTGAATATGAGGCCCTACTGATTGGTTTGAGACAAGCATCAAAACATGGGATCAAACATCTTAGGGTGATTGGTGACTCTGAGTTAATAGTTTCTTAGATTAGATCAAAGTATGCATCAAAGAATCAAAGGATGAAACAATATAGAAATGTTGTTTGGGATGAAATTGAAGGTTTTTGTGCCTTTGGTATTGATTGGGTGGATAGAAGCCAAAATAGGATGGCTGACTTACTAGCAAACATAACATTAAGGCCAGAGGATATTACCTTTGTAGGGATATCTAGGATTGAGTGCAAGTTTCAGCCTTCTATCCCAGACAATGTTGAGAATTGGCAGGTATTTTATGATGATCAGGATATACTAAGGTTTTTGCAATGTGAATCTCATTTTGATGGTCAGGAGATGGATTTCAGCACTTTTGTTGACATAAAAAATGGAAAAGAGAATGTTCTTGGGAAGGAAGTTTTGCAATTAAAATCAAATAGGATCCCAAGGGGATTGGTTGCTCTTGAGAGGGCATTTGATGATAAAGAAAGGACTTGTTTTCCTAAATTTGTTGATAAGATAAATGATTTGGATGAAATAAATTTAGGAACAAGTCAAATACCCAAAAATGTTTACATAGGTAAATGTTTATCCCAAAGAACTAGGAATAATCTGATTGATCTTCTCAAAAGATTTAGACATGTCTTTGCATGGTCTTATGATGATTTGAAAGCCTATAGAGAATATTTATTCCAACATGAAATACCATTGAAGGAGGGAACCAAACCTTTTAGGCAAAAGTTAAGGCCTGTGAACCCTACTTTGGCACCAAAAATGCAAGATGAACTCAAAAAGATGATGGATGCTGGCATTATCAAGCCTGTCAGACATTCTACTTGAGTGTCAAACTTGGTTCCGGTCAGGAAGAAGAATGGTGACATTAGGTTATGTGTTGATTTTAGGAATTTGAATGTCAATTCTGTGAAGGACAATTATGGTTTGCCTAATATGGAGAATATGTTGCAGAAGGTTACTGGTTTAGAGTTAATGTCCATGATGGATGGTTTCTCTGGATATAATCAGGTCATGGTCAAGGAATCAAAACAATTTAAGACTGCATTCACTACCCCTTGGGGAACATATGTTTATATTAGAATGCCTTTTGGTCTGAAAAATGTAGGAGCTACTTTTTAGAGAGCTATGGATGTAGCCTTTGTAGACTTTATAAACAAATTTCTAGTGGTGTATCAGGATGATCTCACAACATATTCAAATAAGGAAGGTCAACATTGTGAACATCTTGAGAAAATTTTTGTGAGGGCCTTGGAGTATGGGATCTCTTTGAATCCAAAGAAGTGTTCTTTTGGTGTTGTGGAAGGCAAGCTCTTAGGACATATTGTGTCCAAGGATGGAGTGAGAATTGACCCTGAAAGGGTTATGGCTATAGATAAACTTTCACCACCTAGAAATGTTAAAGGAATACAGTCTTTCTTTGGGTAGGTAAATTTCCTAAGGAGATTTGTTACAAATTTTGTAGAAATCAGTATCCCTATCTCTAGGATGTTGAAAAAGGAGGCAAAGATTGAGTGGAATGAAGAAGCAGATGAATCTTTCAAAAGTATCAAAAGGGCCATCAAGGATGCTCTAGTTTTAAGGACACCTGATTATGGTAAGCCCATGCAGATATTTTCTTTTTCTTCTTATCATGCAGTTGTAGCAGTTTTATTGCAAAAGAATTCAGATGGATATGAACAACCCATATCATTTTTTAGTAAATCCTTACAAGCAGCAGAATTAAAGTATGATATTACTGAGAAACAAGCTTATGCCTTAGTCAAAGTAGTCAAGGCTTTTAGATGTTATCTTGTAGGAGCTAAGGTGGTTACTTATGTTCCTAGTGCTGCAATTAAGGATATATTGGTGCAACAAGAAGTTTCAAGAAAAAGATGTCGATGGATCAATAGGATCCAAGAATTTAATATTGATATCCAAATTAAAAAATTGGTAAGAGGCTTAGGTCTTGCAAAGTTAATGGCACAAAGCAATTTAGTTGCAAATCATGTGAGTGTTAGAAGAAGAACAAAGGCCATACATTTGTGATATGGATTATTGTGATTGGTACAAAGATGTTATTGGCTACTTGCAAAAATTGGTCCTTCCCCCCGAGATGGATGAAAATAGAAGGAGAACTATCAAGTTGCAATCTGCAAGGTATGCCATTATACATGGTAAGTTGTGGTGGAGAAGCAATGAAGGAGTATTGCTAAAATGCATAGACCATGAGAGGTCTGAGGCTCTGTTAAAGGAAATGCAGCAAGGTGTATGTGGAGGACATTATATGGCAAAGACCATAGCCCACAAGATCCTTAGGTCTAGATTTTGGTGGCCTACAGTTTTTAAGGATACCCATCAGTTTGTAAGAAAGTGTGATGCATGTCAGAGATTCGCTGGAAAGCTAAAGTTTAATGGGAATTTACCACTCAAACTTGTTGCAGTTCAGGCTCCATTCCAGAAGTGGGGTATTGACTTCATTGGGGAAATTCCAAATAAGTCTAGTGGTGGAAATTCTTACATACTAGTGGCAATAGACTACTTTACTAAGTAGGTTGAAGCTATCCCCACTAGAAAGGCTACTAGCAGAGTGGTGACAAATTTTATGATGCAAAACATCCTTACTAGGTTTGGTTGCCCAGAGGTAATTGTGGTTGACAATGCAATGTGTTTTAGATCACAGGAATTTAGTGATTTTTGTCAGTAGTATGGGATACACATTTCATTTTCTTCTCCATATCATCCACAAGGAAATGGCCAAGCTGAGTCCAGTAATAAAAGTTTGATTAAGATTCTCAAGAGAGTGTTGGACAAAAATAAGAAAGCCTAGGACTCAAAGTTACGGTGGGCACTGTGGGCTGACAGGGTAACTGTAAAGAAGGCCATAGGTTGTGCTACATTTGATTTGGTATATGGAATAGGTGCTAGATTGCCTCAAAACAATCTATTGCAGATGTACAAGTTTATCCAAGCATATGATGAGGACTTGAATGATGAAATGAGAGTAAGAATGGATGAACTGATCCAATTGGAAGAGGTAAGGAGGGATGCACATGAAAGAAATGAGGCATTACTGAGACAATGTAAGAATTTGTTTGATAGGAGGGCCACCCAAAGATGTTTTGAAATTGATGACCTTGTCTTAATGTGGAATGCAAGGTTGGAAGATAAGGGGAAGCATGGAAAGTTTGATCCAATTTGGTTGGGCCCTTATCTTATTGAAAGCAAATGGGGTACAGATTCTTATGTTTTGAAGGATTTAACTGGTGGTACTTTGGAATTGCCTGTTCATGGACAATTCCTAAAGTTTTACTTCTCCTGAAGTATCTTTTCCATGAGCAGTATTTTAGGTTTTCCCTTGTACAGTCATTTTTTTTTGCTTTTTGTGTGTCGAAGTTTTGAGTTGGTTTGCTCTTCCAAGAGATTCTAGCTTGCTTGTTGTATCTGCAGGAGATACACGTCCCTGAGTATGAGCCACTATTAACACTTGTAAAAAAATTCATGGCTCTAGCCCTTTTCCCCTGGTCTCTGCAGTTATTTTTAGGTCTCTGCCTTTAGCCCTGGTTCAATTTTTTTTTGAAAATATAGCCGTTGCATACAAAAACCCTTTGAAAAATCCTAGCCCTTTTCTAATTTCGTGTTACCTTTTCGGGTCACTTAAAAACTTTTAAATGCACATGCTTTATATTTTGGTCGGCCCCAGTGTTAACTTTTCCTAAGTTTCTACCCCCGGTGAGTTTAATATTTCCTAAAGCCTTCAACGCCTAAATTTTTCCCCAACAGCCTAAGTCTTAGCATTTAATTTTTCCTATGTTTCGGCCTTAGTGTTTTTTGGGCCCAGTCTTCTGATAGTATTTCCATCTGACGGTCAGTGTAAGTTCTCATAGACTTTGTCAAAGGCTTAAGATCTTACGCTGATCATTGATCTTTCCTGATGACGTAGCCTTTCTTTTCGAGCGGGTCCACTTGCCAGGTGTGCAGACTTGGTAGTATCTCATTGGTCCACATAGTATGGGGTGGAATCCTGTTAGTGGGACTGGTTTTCTCAGCGTTCAGGTAGATTAAAGTTTGATCTAATCTTGTGGCTATCATTATATCATTGCTATAACATGCTTGATTTTTAATGCAGCAGTATAGCGACAACCATTGATTCTCTTTAAGATGACAGGTGGGTCCGTTGACACGTATGCACAGTTGGCATCTTTTGGTTGGTCCATGTACTAACACATTGGTATGTTGTTAGTGGGACTTGGTTTCCAGATGTGTCAGTGGGTCCTGATCCTGTCAGTGAATCAGTGGATGGCATATGATCTTGTGGGCTTTGTCAAAGGCTTAAGATCTTGCGACGGCCATTGATTTTGTTTCCTGTCAGATGGTTGTTAGAGATGGGAGGAGATTCTCGATCTAACAGTGGGTGTGAAATCTGATAGAATCTTGGATGGGTATGCGAACTTCAGATGGCCGTCGATCATCTTGATGCGGGCCTGGTCAAAGTTTCTCAGTCTTTTGGTGGTTGGGACAAGTGCTTTAGCGTCCAAAAAATTTATGCATGCTTCTCTCATTCGCATGAAATAGCGGCGGTTCTCTAAGTGTTTTAGAGGTTCAGTGAAGAAGCGTTCATGGAATCGCTAAACTTTTTGGCAGATAGATAAAGTGTTTGACGAACTGGTGGTGTCCTTTTGTCACTAGTTTGCTAAATGTGGGACCAAGGTTAATGTTTTCCTATGGTTGCCAGGTGGCAGAACTAAAAGGTGGGTTAAGTTTTCTTTTCATGAATTGGAAATGCATTGTCGCATGGTTGCTAGAGGGTAAACCCAGGGTGGCAGTTGAGTTAAGACCATAAAAGACCGTGAAACATGAAGATCTAACGGTTGCGACTTAAAGTTGATCTGATTTTAAATGTTGACCGCTGATTTTCTGTTAAAGCCATAAATGACCGTTGAAGTTCAAATTCAAATTTGCAGAGGGTTTCAAGTGACAGAAGGTACCAAAATTTATGGTTTTAATGGCCCGTTTTGATTGATTTGGTGGCGTTGGTTGTTGCAGACTGGTCCGAGGGTCCCTGTGGTAGGTGGCATGATGTTTTTGTACCAAGAGAAGTATGGTTTTGTGCTCGAGATATGTTTGTAGGTGGCCAATTTGACTAGTTTTCATGGAAATTCCTTGTTGTTTTGTACTGTCCTCATGGATTTTGATGATTGCAGATCCGTCTAAGATTCTTTTTCTCTGGGTTTCTTATGTTTCTTCCCCTGCAATAAATTCTGATGTAGTTTTGGTTGGTTGAGTTGTTGAAACCCTAACCCTAGTCACCCGAAGCTTGATGCATCCTTTTTGAGGATTCCAAGGTGACTAGGGGTATAAGAAGAAAGATGTTTTATTTTGAAAGGGTTCTGATCTTGATTAGTTCCAGGGAGTTGTAGCAGATGGTATCTTATTGTATTAGATTGAATAGAATTTCCTTCTAGTCTTTTGCAGGTTATTGAAGAGGTTTTCTCTCTTCTCTGCTTTGAACATGTACATGATTCATTATACTTAATACAATTATTTCAAGCTTTCAAGTCTCTCCTTGGTGTCAATCTTGTGAATTCTAGATTTTTTGATCTATTGCATAGGGTTACCTTTGTATATGTTCTAGTCTTCAGTTCTTGATCTAGGATCAAGTGAAATATACTTTGGATAGGACATAGATTCACTTTGATTTGTCTACAAAAGGATATTATAAGTAGTAAATGGGCTGAAATACTTGTGTTTATGGCTATGAGTCTTTGACAATAGTTGGTTCATGTTTCAATGTCTATATTTGAGATTTGCCCAATGGATAATGGCACTGATCAGAGATTAGTATATTCAGTTGAGTTCAATGCATGATTGGCCCTTGCTTACTTCTCTCCATCTCTAGATATCAACACTCTTCAAGTTTTAATTGTATTTGGTTGATAGTAGTAATACCCTATAGTAATGGAGAGTCAATGAATGTGAGGTTAGCATTTAGCACTTTCTTACTATTCAATCTATTGTTTAGACCTAGTCTTTGGTGTGTGAAGTATAGTTTTCACTAGGTTAGGTGCACCCACCTTGGTTTTGCAGAGCCAGAAGTGAAGAGGGAAGTCTTGTCCCTATAGTTGGTCTAGTTACCCTAAGATCCTTATACATTTTGGAATTAACCAATCCTAAAATCAACCTGAGGGTATATTGGTAGCCTAAGAGCATAAGCATCCATTTTGAACACCAACATGATCAATGATGTACATGCATGTTTTATGTGAAAGATTGGAGACATTGGAGATTATGAGTTGAGGGAAGCCTATGATAAATTGTGTAGCAATGGGGTGTTGAAGCCAGAACACTAGAGGGTTGTTGAGCGAGGGTTGGTGCATGGCCTTGACTTCCCATAGAATTTCAAAGTTGAATGGATTAAGATTGTACTGAGCTAAGTACATGACATGAAAATATGGTTGGAGGGCAAACTAGTTAAGATCACTACGGAGAGGATACATAAAGTAACTGGTTATCCTCGTCTTCTAGGGAAAAAGACTATGAGATGTCAAAGTAAGGAGGAAACTCAAGCTAACACCTAGGTGGTGTGGAAAAAATGAGGAATGACCATTTGAACTATCAAAGATCCAGAGATTGATTTTGCAGTGAGGGTGATAGCACATAACTTTTAGCACTCCAATAGACTGGACAACGTTCTTTTCATAGCAGTTGACCAAGCTTAGAATATAGTAAAGAATGATCACACATATGAACTTTTCAAGCTACAAATGAAACAGCTTGTCGAGAACCTTACATCCATTAGGAAAGTGAAGAACTCAATGTGTAAGTTTCATTCTTTGCTTGTCTATCTATTTTTCTACGTGCATAATGGTTTTCCTACTTTTGGGGATGTTTCATGGGATAAGAACCGACCTATCACATTACAGATTAGTGAATTTATTGATCAGATGAGTAAAAATTTTGAGAGTGTAATGGATAGCTATTTTTTTGAATTCAAGAAGAAAATGAGGAAAAGAAGTAGGATTCTAGTATCACTAGTGGAAAAGTACCACAAAGACATATGTTTTCTAGTTGATACACATTTCATATATGTACAAGCTATTGAATCGAGGGTATCATGGCTAAGGCCTTTATCTTATGAATTCAACATAGATGAAACAACATCAGCTATAAAAACCTTATTAGCAGAGGAAGTAGATAGAAAAGATAAGTCATTTGGAACACATGAGGAACCTAAATCTAAGATAACCATGGAATTAAAATCTGCAACCATGGAGAGGAAAAGAAATAAGATAGTGAAAAACCTAGAAAAGATGATAGGAGAGGGAGAAGAGGTAGATGCACCTCTTGCATTGACTCAAGGATTAGGAGAGGATAAGACTAGTAAGTCAGAAGAGAGTGAAGAGGAGGAGACTATGGTAGTTAAGAAAGGCAAGAAGGCATCAGTTGCCGAGCCTATTTAGAAGCAAATACAAAAACCTAAGCCCACTCCCTCCCTAGTACTTAGGCCTATAAATATGATATCTTCAATTGTTTCAGTTCTTGAGCCACAAAAGAAGACCCCTACTTTAGGGAAAAGAAAACTAGTTTAGGCTAAGGTTGTATCGAGAAATATAAGGAAGAAACCAAGAAGAAAGCTAATTTTGGAGAAAGATGATGAGGAAATAGAATCTGATGAGGACATTAAGAAGAAGGCATTACATTAGAGGAAACAACTAACTGTGGATGAGATATGCCACAACATCACAAGCATTTCTGGATTAGTAGGCTTTAAGCAAATTAAATTTGAAAACCTGAGCATTGAAGACAAAGAGTGAGTAGAACAAGCTATGCTTGAGGTGCTCTATATATTCAAGATGACTCCATTATAGTTAGGTAGTCATATTCTTGATGAATTGTACAAGAGAATAGCTTAGAAGTGGGAGTATGCTTTGATGACCAAGAATAAAACAAGGGAGAGCACACTTGCTCAAGTCATGCATGACTTATCCCCTGAATACATCAAGCAATATATGGAGAAGTACAGAAACATATTTTTACCTAAGCTTTGAGCATATTCTATATTACAAAACAAGGTTGAAGAAATTGTGCAATAGAGCACAAGATTATGGAAAATCATTTTTGGTCTTATTGTTGATAAGAGTGCACAACTGAGTGCAGGAACATCTAGTGGAGTAGCAATAGACAATAATGAAGATATTTTTGAGCCATTGAATGAGGAGAAGGAAGCATAAAAGAAGGATGAAATAAGTGAGTCATAGGATGTGATCACAATTATTGATGTCACTGAGGATACTCTAGTGAAACAAAATGTATTGACTGAGGAAGACATACAAAAGCAAATAGAAGCTAAGGCAGTATAAAAAAAATCATTACCAAGCATCAATCTGGTATTAATACAAGTGAAAGATTATCCATAGATTGAAAGTACTTCAAATATTGAGACTACTCAAGGAAGTCCACACATGATCATAGTTGATCTACTGGCCTCACCAAGTGTCAATACTGAGAAACAGGACAAGTTGATAATTACACCACAGACTACACTTACTAAGGAGAAACTGAAAGAGAAGACTGAGGAGACTCATATGGAGCAATTAGATAGATATGCATTAGTTTTTATAAGCCCTCAAGTGGAAGGCACAGAAAAGGACAAGATGGAGAAAGAGAAAGAGAAGGATAAACAAGAGCCTAAGGAACAAGAGGCAATCAAAGGTCTCATATAGATGCTAAGTGGGAACACACCTAGAAAGAAGACACAAAAGAAGAAGGAGAAATCTCCTACCACACAGGTGACACTCGAAGAGGTTATAGTGATTCCTAAGTGGTACACTGATAACTTGACCTACAAACAGATGCAAATCTTGTAGGATCTATTGAAGAAGAAGAGTAAACAGGAAGAGATGAGAAGGGACCATCAACAAAAGAAGGCACTACATGAGATAAAAGGTATTTTCATAGATGATTTTGAGATGGACAATGTAAATGAATTTGCACCTATTCTAGAGAAACTTGTACATATTGTCAGGAAGGTAACTGATGATAAGTTTTTATAGTGGTCAGAAAGGAAGTTTGAGACTAAGGTAGTCAATAAGGTCTCTACTGACATTGTAGTGAAATAGGTAGAACTCTCTACCTGAATAAAAAATTTAGAAGAGGTTGTACAAAATGCACATTATTTGTACAATAAATTATGCAATGTGGAAGAATTTACAAAGGATAATCAAGATATGATAGACAAACTACAACTAGATTTAAAGTCTACAGGTCACTCACTGAGCATGGATGCAAGTTCCAGCTCTATTCATTTTACTAGGTTATTACATGCCTATGGTATATTAGTTGAGTTCATAGCTAATGATGGTAAAATAAGGGCTTGAAAAATATCTATAAAAACAATGTTGACACCTCATCTCAAGGTTATGCAGCGAGAGTTAGTCATGTTAAAGGAATTAGTACAGAAAGACCCTCATCTTTCTATTGGCGAAAGCCTAGTTGAGCTAGCTGTCGAGCTAGAAATTAAGTCCAAAGGTTTTGAAGTTTGTAAGGTCCAGTTGGGATAATGCAATAGGGATGGTGATGCCAATTCATAAACCATTCCTGGACAAATATTTCAAAACCTCCACACCCCAAGAACTTCAGGTGACAAAAACAAGGGGTAAATGACATGACAAGATAATAAAGGGGGAAATGTTAAAGGTAAAAAGGGAAAATGGAAATAACAAGGGAAATGACATAGTTCAAAAGAGTAGAAAAGAGAAGAAACAAGAAACTGAACAGAGTGGAAACATGGTATGACATACTAGTTTTTTCAAATGTATATATTTGATTGTACGTCAAATAAGGAGTCTTATGTATATATGTAAGATATTTTTGAAGATAGAGTTAAGTCTTAGGGGGAGTATTCATATAGAATTTTTTTGGTATTACTAAGTACACATGTAAATGTCATGACAAAGTGTTTTTGGCACTAATTTCAAAGGGAGAGATTATTGATCCCTAAGTTTTTTTGTCTATTAGTGTCTTACACTTAGTCATCTTCTAGGCAATGTTGGTCGGTCATCACTATGACTAAGTCATCATGTATACACTGAGTCATGTGTATTGTACATTTATCGAGCAGTAGTTACTACTGAGTAAGTCACTAGTCACTGAGTACTTCGGTATTAGCCAAGTCAGTTTATGCCGAGTTGTGTAGATATGATAGTGCCGAGAACCAAGGTATGAAGAATAGTCAGTGCCGAGTGCCAAATAATTCTAATGCCGAGTAAGCCAGATTTGACATATGTGTTTTTTTATAGCAAAAACACTTAGGTAAACCATTTTGGCCAATATATACATGATATTTATATTTGTTGAGGAAATCATGGAGGTGATTATGCTTTAGAATTTTAATCATTAATCCCTATGTAATCCATGCAACCAATCAGAATTAGGAAATGGTTAAGTGGAAAAAGTAGACAATCTAGATCGTAGATCTTAAATCTTGGAGATGATCAATTTTTTATATAAGATGAGATCTGAACCCTAAAATGTATCGTGAGGAAGAATAATTATATTAAGAAGATCTCATACTTGCATAATAACAAAGTGTTTTCGGTGAAGGGTACTCCCCTTAATACCACAAACACATAACATAAACAGAGAAACAACAACAATATGCAAGAACAGAAAATGGGCTTCTTATTATCTCCACAAATGTGGAATTACAAACTTTCAGAATTACAATATGAAAATCCACATGGGCATTCCCTTACAATATTTTGTAGGACAAAGCCTTGAATCAATACCCAGATCTACTACCTAGAATTGTCCCCAATTGCCTAAGACAACACTACAACCTTCCTTATATAGGCAATTTTCCACCACCTAGGAAGGTTTCAGAATTTTAGTCAATAAGGCCAACCAAACTTAGAATTATTTTATTTTTCATTTTATTACATCATAGTCGGCTCAAAACATCTTTTGAAACCCAAATAAAATTTTTGAAGGAAATTTATTTTTTGCCATTTTCAGGTGGCCCAACTTCTGGAGACCATAAGTCATCACTCGTTGACCTGATTGACTATTATAACCCCATTTCAGAAAGGGTGCAAAGTTCTCTACAACATTTGAAACATGCAAGCATCATTCAACTGAAGTTTCAACCTCATCCGAGGCCTCTAAAGCCTTCAAAATTGAGTTCAAAGTTTCTGTACCCTATTTCCAATACCAAAAATTTTCAATAACTTCAAGACTAGACTTGATCTAGCAATGAAACTTTACTAGCAGGTTGATATAACCAAAATGAACCTCCACCTGTGAAATCAGAACATTCTGAGATCATATGACCAACTTACTAAAATAGTAATTTTCCATAAATAGTAGCTCTGCACAAGATAACCCTTATTGAAAAGCAAACATAAATATTTTTGGGTGATGCAAGATTGCTCTTACACCCAGGATGCTCATGCATCAGTTTTGATTATCAGAAATAGAGTTCAGTGACCGAGCAGAGTAGTGAAGGACAAAATAGACATATATTTGATATAGGAGATCAAATATCTATTGTAAGGAGAATATTTGTTATCAAAATCATAGTACAAATGAAAGGATCAGGTACTGAGACATTCTAATAGGTCAATCAGGGTAAATCTCTTAACAAAGTGGTTTTAGCAGACCTAAGTAAATCTCTTAACCAAGTGCTTAGTTTTTTCTAAGTTTAAATCCTTTTGCAAGGTAGATTGTATAAGTCTTAAAGCTCTTAATAGCAAAGACCCCTCACAGGGTAGATCATCATTTCATGATCAAACTTGTAGCCCTAACATGCAAACTTTAATACTAAAGTATTGAAGATTTTTGGGTGTCATCCCCACCCTATTTTTACCTTTCAAGGGTTTCTGGGTAACCAAAATCATTGTGTTATGTTTCATTTTCACAGATGATGTTTAGAATATTAGATCTATTTCAGAAATGCTCATGCATCAGTTTTGATTATCAGAAATAGAGTTCAGTGACCAAGCAGAGTAGTGAAGGACAAAATAGACATCTATGCATGTAAGATTATGTCAAAATGGAATAATTGGTAGATATCTGATTCACCCGCCCCTCTCAGTATATCACTTTCCCATAATAGATTTCTAACAATTGGTATCAGATCTTAGTCTCCTAAAGAAGTCTAACCACTTGTGGGTCAAAGACCTTAAGATAGAGGTTTATAAGTTGGGAAAGATCATAGAGAATCAGAAGATTGACATTCAACTTGCATTACAACAACTTGAAGCAGCTAGAGGTGAATTGAAGAAATCCTTAAGTAGAAGAAGAGACATCAATATAGAAAAATGAAACTCAATACCAAGAAGAGGATACTAAAGGACTATTTGATAGTGGTAACTCTACTGAAAGTGAAAAAGCTATAAAATATCTGCTGGAGAAAAACAACATACTGAATGAGGAAATTAGAAATTTGAAGAGAGAATAAGACGTATAATCAGTATGACTATGAAGTTGTTGAACAGATAAAGAAAGCTGAAGAAGATAAGACAATGGCCGAAGAAGATAAAAGAAAAATATCCATGAGACTTAATGAAAGATCATGTGACATGAAGAGGTTAAAAAATAATCAATTGGATGTGGGAAATCAACTGCTACTTGTTAATCAAGAATTGGGTAGGAAAGATGTGGAAATTACAAATCTGAGATCAGAAAATAGTCAACTAAAGAATGAACTAAGATCTGAAAAAGAACTCAATGAAAGGATGAAGAAGCCTAATGAAGCTATGAGATACTTTGAAGAACTGTTAAAGTCCCTTAGAAGATCTAGTGACATATCTATACTTGGACATGATGAGCACCTATCATCCATTGAGGAAGGAGAATCATCAAAGAGTGGAGAATAGAGGAATACAAAGCCAAAGAACACCAAGCCTACATGCCATCATTGTGGAAAGCTATGACACACAACTAAAATCTGTAGAAGAAATCATGGTAAGTCTAATCCTAAACCAAAGTTTAATGGATATTGTTTTAACTATAAGAAACATGGACATTAGGCACATGAATGTAGGACAAAGGTCAGTAAACCACTTACATCACCTATATTTCAAGGACATTGTTTCAAGTGTCATAAATATGGACATAGAGCACATGAGTGTAGATCCAAAGCTAAGTGGACATCCAATCAACAAACTAGGACACCTAAGAAAGGTAATACATACAATTGGGACTACAATAAATGGTATAGTTGTCATTATTGTGGAAAGTATGGTCACATTGGAGAAAACTATTTGAAGACACATTTTAGAGGAAAATCCAAGAGTTGGATGAGTGGAAGTAATAGTATGTTACAAATGCAATAAGATTGGTCACTTAAAGAAAGACTGTAGAGCACATATGCTGAGAAATGAACAAGTGAAGAATGAAGAAACTATTGAGAAGATGAGAAATAAGATGACTAAGACATGGAAGAAGAAAGAGGAAGAAAGAAGTAGTGGAGCTAGTAAACCTGAAGTCACCCAATCCAATAGATTAGGTGATCACACTATTTCAAACTAAGCAAAGAAGGTATGCGAGGAACTAAATTTTTATAATGTTTTATTTTACATCAGTTCCTAACATTTGATAAGATAAAGTCCATATTTGCATAGATTAAGATGCATTAGGATAGATTTGAGAAAATAGCTACATTGTATGTTTGATGTTGAGCATCAATATTTTAGCCCATAGTAAACAAGTCACTAGTGTATGCCGAGCACCTATGGTAGCCAAGATGTGATGAATACCAAGTTGAAACTGAATGGTTGTATCAATCGAGACTATGTTAACTGAGTTGACATGAGATTACTGAGACAACTCTATCTTACCTAGAAAGTGTACAAATCATTAATGGAGCCCTAATCTGACCATTTGAAGTCTATAAAGTGGGAAGTTACCATTTATTCTCATTTCACCAGTGATTTTAGAACCTTCAAGAGTGATTCTAGAGAGATTAACCAGATCTTTTGTGCTAAGTGTGATTAGTAGATACCTTAACAGCGTGCCCTCAGAAAAACATCTGAGAACTATTTGTGAAAGGTATTTACCGAGTTATCCATTTTTGTAATATAACCCTAAATTTGAAGACAAGACATCTTCATCATCTATTGTAGTTAAAGAAAAGGGAAGGAAGTATTCAATGTACAACTTGTGAGAAATGATGTGTGTTAGCCAGAGAAATTCTAGGTCGTTCCTGAGAGTGCAATTTTGGGAGATCTTACGGGAGACCTATCGTCAATCCCTCTTAAGGTTTTGATGATCAATGATGTATGTGCATGTTATATATGTAAGATCAGATAAATTGGAGATTATGAGTTGAGGGAAGCCTATGATAATTTGTGTAGCAATGGGGTGTTGAAGCCAGAACACTAGAAGTTTGCCAAAATAAAAACATCATTGAAAAAGAGAAAAAAAGATATCATAACAAAGTGGAGAAGGAAAACATCCTCCATGTAAGTGTGATCATGAAGAAATCCCTCCAACTCATCAATGGAAATACCAAATAAGGTAGGGGTAAGGGGCATCCCTACTTAACACCAATGGTTCTCATGATAAATTTGGAAATTCCATAGGGTGTCATAAGATGACCCAGGATCCTCTCATAATGTCCCATAATAGATATCAGAAGAAGCTCAAAAATACAAATGTCACAAAGTCTCTAAAAGGGGGAATTCTGCAAAATAGAATCAAATGCTTTGTAGAAATCCACAAAATAGTTTTAGACCTTTGAGGAGTGATGAAAATCCTCCTCAATAATAGCTCGAAGGATCAAAATATGGTCCATGGTTTAATAATATGGTTTGAAGCCTGCCTACCTTTGAGCATGGGTATCATGTGATCAAACTCCTTAGAAATAATAATATGGAGAAATATGGCATAGAGTTTGGAGAAGGTATGGTTGATCATAATTATCCTATAATTATTGGCATCTTAAATTTGGCCCACTTTGTGGATTAGGTGAATGATTTAGTGTGACCAAGAAGGGGAAAGACAATATGAACCACATGATTGAATAAGTTAGATAAATATGAGCCTAGAAAAACACAACAATGCTTTAAGAACTTGGGTTAAAACCCCTCATTTTTTGCTACTCTACTATCATTCAAGGTTCTAACCACTTCCATGATGTTTGTGTGGGTTAAAAGATGATGAGGGGAGGGGGATGACATGGAAGAGGTACTAGTTAGGGATATCATAAAGGGCTAAAGTGTGGGAACCCAAGAGGTTATGGTTTATCTTAGTGGTAAGGAGGGAGTAGTATGGGAAAAGAGTGCGCCAAAAAGATTTAGAGGAATGGATGAGAAAGGCCTAAATGGATCTTCTAAAGTGGGAAATGAAGATGCATTTGTTACATTGGAGGAGATGATGGTAGGATGTTTTAAGCTAGACATATGATGGGTAGTGATGAATGAAAGAAAAGTGTAAGGATTGATGATGGGTTTTACAATCCTTTTCATACCATTTATTCAAAGGACAATTGTTTTTAATCCTATGAGGAGGAAATTGAGGGCTAGTGAAGTGGGGGACTGATAGAAGGGTGACCTCTTAGATAGAGGGGGCAAGATGGTCAAACTTAGCAGTAGAAAACTCCAAAGGAAAAAGAGGGATTTAGGGGGGGATTTATCTAAGGTGATGGGTGAAAATGTTACTAATTACATTTTTAAAGAGAAAGGAGGTACAAGGGGGGTTGGATGGATAGGTAGGAGGATGGGGTGAGGTTAAATGGTTTGAATAGAGAGACTAAGGAGAGTGTGATTGAAAAGAGGGATAGGAGTGATAGAGAAGTGAAAAATGGAAGGGATGAATGACTAGTTGGAAAGAGTATAGTCCACCACACTTGCACCACCATGGTAAGGCCTACAAAAAAAGAAGTGAGACCTAGAAAATCTAGGTAGACCATTAAGGACCACCAGATTAAAGGACTCATAGAGTTGAATAAGGTATCACTTGTACTTTATGAGAGGTCTTATGGAATCATCAAAAAATATTTAGAGTCCTAAAATAGTAGGATCTATGCCCCTAATACACATAGAGTCCACAACTCAATTATGGAGGGGGGGTTGAGCTACCCAAGTCAGTGCATTAAAATTAACAAGGAAAAGACTGTCTGTGGTAGTATAAAAATAAGAAATGCTATCATAATTTTTTTGTAAGGATCACCATCAGGACCATTATGGACTACATACAAGGAAGAGACTGGAGGGAAATAAAAAAATATAATGAATATGTCTCTAAGGAAGGAGACTTCCTAAAAAATTCAAACCCAAAAGAATCTATCCTTCTTTTTAGAAAGGAAAATTGAAGTCTGACCCTAAAAATGATTGTTGACAAGGTGAGAAACCCCCTCAAAATTGTGGACCCCTCTAGAGCTACGAACCTCATGTCTATAAGTAGATAACTAGTAAAAGTCCATAAAAACAAGAAGAGGATGATCAAAGATCTTATGAGTCTCTATGAGGAATAAGTTGGAAGAACTGAGAGCATCATGTAGTAGGCTAGGAAAAGACAAGAAGGTCCTATTTCCATTCCAACAATTGACCTACATAATTGTATTTTTATACTTCTTATAACCTACAACTCTGGCCCCTAAACATCATTTAGTAGCTACCCTAGAGATTTTAGATTCTCACATTAAGGGAAAGGAATCCCTTAATTATAACTAATTTCAAGTTCCTAATGATAGCCCATTTTCCCTCATACCTCAAAACAACCACAATTTTTCTAGACTTATTCAGATCTGCAACCTACGATTTGGTGATATATTCATCAAGGAAGATCTTTTTTGGCAATGGGAAAAGGTTCCTCTTAGATTTGAGAACCCAAAGTCGGTATGCAGTGGAAATAAATAAAAGGAAAAGTATGGATCATAGCCGATCCAAGTCCTATTGAGGGTGACATCCTTTATGTTAAGCTAACCATAGAGAAAAGAGTATCCCACTGTCAGTGGATTGGATGAAGTAGAAAGGAGGCCACACACCTTTAGATTGAGTTCACAAACTCTTCTACTTCATTCTTGAGTGAGTTTTTAGTGAACAATTTTTTTATTTCCTATGATAGATGGAGTGTTGTCACTATAGACAAAGGCCCATGATTTTAACTCTTTTTTAGTTTCTTGCTTGAGGAATTCATGCTTTCTGTCAAGGTTAGCTTGTTTAACCTTTAATTCAAGAATCTTTGAATCCTTCACTAGTACCTGTGTGATGTTTGTGAGATACAACTTTCACAGTTCATCATTATCACCCATAATTGATAAAAGTCTACCATAGAAATCTAGTAGAGGCTTCTTAAGTGACTATTTATCAACCTCCAAATTCCTACATCAAGTAGCTTGAATAGTGTGGCATTGTCCAAATTATTGTTAGACTAGGTGAAAAACTAATCTCCCAAGAACACCTGCATGCATAACCCTGTCACATGGAAGAAGCAAAGAATAGAAAGAAAGAAAAATCTATGGAGGCCAAAAAGCCAGAGACATCATATGCACATTCAAAAGAACAATAAGTGAATATGATAAATCTGTTATGAAATACAAAGAGGTGAATCCTTATCAAAGGAATCACAAAACCCTAAAAGGGAAACCCTAAGGTTGGCTTAAGCAACTAGAGTGAATAGGTGAGTTAGTAATTAGATCAAAATGATTTAATTAATAACCCAAAAGACTATTACTCTAACACCCCCCCTTAAGATAAGCTTAGGGAGAAGCAAAAACATAGGGGACTACTGCAGAAAGCATGAAAGATGGGTCTCGACAACAAGGCCTGAACAGGTACCCAAGTACAAGAAATCTCTGTAAAGCAGGGAAATAAAGAAAACCCAGTGGGAAAAACTCTACCCCAAAAAGAGATGAAACTAGATGAAGGAAACAAAGCCTCCAATCTAGGGAAAGTCCCCAAAGAAAGAAACAAGAAAGAGCATGAAGCATCTCTGAAGCATGAAGTTGTAAACACTGTCAGAAGAAACTGCTGGAACCCCCACTGAAATAGTGCATGACCAGGTAGAGAAGACAAATTCTAAAGAGCTGATCAATTGAAGAGGTGACCTCCAAAAGTAGGAAAGAACGAGTGTCTATATAGTAGATGAACCATCTCACCGAAATGCATAGGTGCCTAGCCACTACATCCACCTAGTACATAGGAACAAAAACTAAATACGTAGATCACTCAACCAAACCAAGGAAGCAATAGAACCAATAGGTGAAGCCCCCCCCATAATGCTGAACAGGGAGAGGGGTGACAAGAACACTAAAATGCAATACCAGAAACATCTGCAAGAAGAAGGATCAGGAACACCAACAGTGCAATAGAAATACAAGCACAGGATAAAGGGTGGTGTCACAGACACACAACATGGGCTAATGTCATGGAAGGTACACTCACTTGACAAAGGACCAAGGTGGATGAGCACAAAAGGCAAAACATCATAACCCCCCATGGCACTTTATAACTGAGTGTGAGTACAAACAAACACAAGGTGCTTGAAATCCCAGATATGCAGAAGTAGGCACTTTATCTTAGTGCATTTACAGAAAAGAGAATGCTACATAAGAGAAGCATACAATGCTCAGAAAGTCAAAAAGAAGAGTGAGCCATAAGAACAGAAGAAGAGATCCCAGGACCTGTAGAATCCAAGTAATCCGCCAAAGTGCGAAAGATAAAAACTCAGAGGAGAAAAAACCTAGAGAAAAATCTAGATAAAAGACCCCTGCCACTGCAAAACTCACTGAACTAGCTTTTTGATGATATCAGGTTTGCGAAAAATAGAGTCCGGATGAGCAAGATATGGCTCCCAGAAGGCAAAAGTAGACATCAGACTTTGAAAGAAAAAAATTGTCAAAATAGTAGAGCCAAAAAACCTAACCTCCATAATCAGAAAGAGCTTGGAAAGAGCTTTCTGATGATATAAAGAAGTCTGAAAAAGACCTCCGTATGCTCCAGATAGAGCAAAAACAACGTCAGGGGGTCAGAAAGGCTCCAAAAATAGGTTTTAAGCCTGGGCTGAAAAAAAATTGGCCCTTGGGCACATGGTGCATGCAGGGGGCTTAGCCGAAGCTCTCGGTCACCCATGTGATCATTGTGGGGCTTAAGAACCTACCAGGGAGCCAGAGCGGAGCAGAGTGGTGTCGGGGAGCGGAGCAAAGCGGAGCGGGTTGGGAGGTGGCAGAGCCGGTGGTAGGGGCGTCGCTACAGGAGGTTGCCGCTACTAGAGGTGGCACTATCGGTGGCAGGGGCTGGAGGAGCCGGCGGAGCCCACAGGGCCAGCGGAGGCGCAACTGGCGGGGGCCGGGCGCTGGTGGTGCACACACTTTTACACTGGTTGCGTTAAAAAATAACGCAAAAACATTGAAAAAAATGATTTTTTAAATTTTTTTGCTCGGTTTCCATGCTCGTACGACACTGGAAACTAATTTTTTTTGCCTCAAAGCCAAGTTGTCCAAAATGGACAAGTTTTATATGGATTTTGGGGTTTTTGGGTGCTCTTAGCTCAATGGAGATGTCTGTTTGAGCCCAAAGTGACTAGAAACAAAGCCCACCTCTAAATCCACATAAAAAAACTATGAAAACCTTGAAAACCTCCTGCTTCTGAATCACTTCAACAAAACATGAACAATGAGCAGCAAGATGGCTCTAATACCATGTTAGATTAGGTGAAAAACTAATCTCCCAAGAACACTTGCATGCATAACCCTGTCACATGGAAGAAGCAAAGAACAGAAAGCAAGAAAAATCTATGGAGGCCAAAAAGCCAGAGACATCATATGCACATTCAAAAGAACAATAAGTGAATATGATAAATCTGTTATGAAATACAAAGAGGTGAATCCTTATAAAAGGAATCACGAAACCCTAAAAGGGGAACCCTAAGGTTGGCTTAAGCAACTAGAGTGAATAGGTGAGTTAGTAATTAGATCAAAATGATTTAATTAATAACCCAAAAGACTATTACTCTAACAATTATTTCATTAGTAAGTGTGTAGAGGTATGGATGGGAGAAGGGAGAAGGGGATACTCTGTCAAACCCATCACAGGAAGTTCAATTGAATAAATGAACAAGTTTAGGAAAGACACTGAAGAACTAGAAAAATAAATGTGATGGATTACATAGAGGGGGGGTGAATCAGTAATCTTGATCAATTATACCTTTATAAACTTTTTTTTATTAACTCGGTAACTACTCGGTAGATATACACTTCTCTATTTACCAAAAATAGTAAATAAACTATATCAATTAGTAAAACATTTACATAAATCATTCATAATGTTTGACACAGATATTTAACATGGAAACCCAGCTTTGGGAAAAACCACTAC
Source organism: Chamaecyparis obtusa (assembly GCA_027943335.1). Taxonomy (NCBI): domain Eukaryota; kingdom Viridiplantae; phylum Streptophyta; class Pinopsida; order Cupressales; family Cupressaceae; genus Chamaecyparis; species Chamaecyparis obtusa. The sequence goes on along the minus strand of BSBK01003473.1, from coordinate 2,313,422 downwards.
GGGAATTTTCACCTACTAAGAAATTACTCTTCTGAAGTACACCCAATTAAGAGCCAATCCAGTTAAAGATTACAAAACACACTATTAGGTGTGACCCGGTTAAGGGATTAACCTTAGATCTATTAGGATCTTCACCCTGTTATGAGTGACTTGATTAAAGGGCTTAAAACACTCTCTTAGAATGTCACCTTTCTCAAGGATTTACAATAATACTACTAAGTCCACTCTATTAATAGATTTTGATTGTTACAAATGCTAATAAGAAATAGTAATAAAAATGACTTGTATATTTGCAAATATCTTTTCTCAATCAAATCCATGTGTGCTCTTCAATCTTCACTTTAATTCTTCATCTTCCACTGACATAAACACTTCATCAAATAACTATTTTCCCGGTCAGGATCTCTTTGTTCCTTCTTCACTGCAATAGTCAATAGCCCTTCAACTATTCAATTTGCCAACTATTTGTCCATATAAGATCATCCTTTATATAGACATATTTTTCCTCTTAATCTCATTTATTATGTTTTCCTTTAATCAATCTTGACCATTCACTTCATTATTCATCAGTTTTGGATCTCGGTAACACGTTTCCTTTTCACCTAAGAACTTGAAATTTTCTTGTAACTTGTTCCACTTCTTTTTTCCACTTAGATCTAGCCTTAGATCTTTATCTTGAATTTTCATAATCGTAGATCTTTGTAACTAACTTTCCTCAGCATCATGATCATCCAGCTCATCATAGCTAATCATTAAATATCAATTCCATCTATATTTCATACCTTTTCCTTTCTTGGTGTTCTTAATTTAGAATTTCAATTACTTCGCGCGACACCTAAACCTTTCCTCTTTATTGAGTGACCAAATTTTTACCTTTGCCTTACCGAGTGACTATTCCATCTCGGTAGCCATAAAAACTTTACTTACTGAGTTGTCAAATCTTCAATACCATACTTTACCAACTTAACAAATTCATATGCTAGGTACAAAACAATCATATTAACATAATAAGATCATTGTCCAATCTATATCAGTTGCCCATTTATGCTCTCCAACTTCTCAACTTCTCTTTTCCTCTACTTCTTAACTCATTCAACTTATATCATTACCGAATGATATGACAACATAAAATAAATTAGAAATCAATTGTTTGACATCAATGATAATATTATAACTAATCTAATCTTTCTACTATCATTTTTACCTCTGATACTGGTTGGTCTTCATCATCAACTCCATCAGATAATCAATCATCAACATTATTATCAGTTATGATGACAAAATGAACAAGACATAGATGAAAAATACAAAGGCACAAATGATGAGGCATAGAAGAACAAGACACAAATGATGAGGCATAGAAGAACAAGACACAAAAGAAGAAAAATCCATAAAAGAAGAAAAAATCTTCCATAATGAAACATGGAGAAACAAAAGATGAGCCACAAAGGAAAAATGTGCACCAATGAAGAGCAAATGAATGAATGAACAAAGAAAAAAATAGATGAGCAAACCTTGAAAAATGAAGAGGAACAAATAAATAGGGGGGAAAAAGATGAAAGAAAGAACACACCATGAAAAATGAACATGAACCAATGGATGAATGTGATGCAAAGGTATAGGAGCACATGAAATCAATTGAGAAAATCCTAAGCAATGTAGAACCATGTGTAGGAGGCATGCAATAGGAAGAAATGTGCAACAGAAAGTAAGAAATAAGCAATGCATGGTGGAAAAGACAAGAAAAAATAAACAACGTGAAGGCCACACATGGTCAAAAAAAGTGAAGGTTGCACAAACAAAGAAAAAAAGACTTAAGTTGAATCTAAATGTCCTTAAGTTGAAGAAACAAACTTAGGTCGCGTGAGAAGATATTCATAATTGTATTTATTTTATGCTTATATATAAGATTTTATTTAATTATGGGGTTCACCACTTAGTGTGTTGGTTAAGTGGTGGTGTTGTTGTTGTCTCCACCAAGGTTCAAATCTCTGCTAGGTCATTGTGATTGTGGGCTTTTGCCTTCGTTGATCAGATGTGCTCGTAGGTTTGGGCCTCAACTTTGTAATAAGGGGATGAGGTCCCCTATTTGTGGCCTCACTAGTTCATAGCTCCAAATCAACGATGTTTTTCATTGAGTTGGGGGCTATATCATGCTAGCGTCACTAGTCATATTAAAAAATTTACTAGACATTAAAAAAGATTTTATTATGTTTATTAATATATAACATATTTAAAATATTTAAACAATATAAGATTTACATTTATATTTATTTATTTGTTCATGTTAATAAATATTAGATAAATATAAAAGATACAAATATAAAATATGATTAAAAGTAAATTAAAAATATAAAATAAGAATAAAAATAATAAATTAAAAAATTATGTATTCATAACTATTTTTAAGTTTTTAAGAAGAAGCTATAATTTCCAAGCATTAATACTTATTTACATTCTAATATATTTTTATATAATTTTCCATAATGATTAGGATATGTGAAGGGGGTGTTTGACCAATAGTTATGAATTCCATTTGTTAGCTTTAGAAGAAATCTTTCCAAAATTATCTTATATTTTGTATTTATTATATGAAATCTGGGTATGGTTTGATTTTTGGTTAGAATATTATTTTAATAATTTTAAAAATATTAATTTCAATAAATTTAATTTTTAAATGTAATATTAAAATAAATATAAAGTAATATATATATTTTAAATATTTATAACATAATGAAAATTAAAACTTAATCAATCTAGAACATAAATGTAAAAGAGAGGTATAAATTTGGAAAGGGGATATACAGAAGAACTTGGTGTTAAAGTCTTGGGTTAATTGTGTTGAAAACAAGTTTTATGCATCCTAGTTTTCAAAGGTGGTGAAGACTTTGAAAGATGACTAGAAATGAGATCTAGAAACTTTGCACAACTATTTCTTAAATATATTGGTCAAAGTAGTATTTAAAGTGCATTAGGTTCCCTATTATGGGGCTTTTTGTTCGTTCAAAGCATGTGAATGTCTATCATTATTTCCTTTTCTAGTTGTCTATAAATGCCTCACAATCAAAATTGAACCTATACCCATAGAAAATGAGGAAAATTGGTTGTGTTGTATAGGGGCTTACCTTAGTCACACCCAATGTTGGTGTTCCCACCTCCACAATAGCAACGTTGAGTGATAGATTGCATGCCCTTGAAAATAAAGATGAAAAATCAATGATGAAATATTGAAATGACAATATTACCTTAGGTACAAAACACTCTCAAGGAGCTCCACATAAAGGTGATGATGCAATACTCTATTGGAAGTCCTACAAGTGTTATTGTAATAACACAATGATAATAACTGATAAATATAAATCCATAATTAAATGCAAAATGCTGGAATTTTTTTCTCTATAGTCTAATAACTCTAGAATGAACTTTTAGTGCTAGCTAGATAGTCCATTACTCCATCAATTCTTGTGAATGATAGAAGATATTCCTTATACAGGTATCACAAGATTATTTTGAATGTACATGCCAAAAAATAATGATCAAATGCAAAGATCAACACAAAATAAAAAATGATGAAGGGAAACATGTTTATATTCAATATTTGAATCCACCCTAGTGCCCTAGTTTACCCAAAGGGGATCCTCTGAAAGGGAGATAAAAGTGTTAGGGCCCTAAACATAGGACCTAGTCTTAGATTTTGTGTTTGATTATTATTAAGTTGTAGGCTTATTAATGAAATTATAAGGTAACAAAGAAAAAAAAATGGGCTTAAAATGATGTAGGGAAAATCACACTAAAGTAGGTACCAAATAGAGTGTGAAATCAATGATGTAAAAAAGTTAAGATGTTATAATTACCACTTGTTTTGGTTTGACCACCTTTTTTTTGCTCCAATTTTCCAAATCAATGAACTTAACACCATCCATAGATTATTTCTTCTCTTTTCGTTGCATATTTCAATACACCACAAAACTAAGAATCTAATATTAACATGTTGATCATATCTAAATTCCTCCTTTCTTATAACACATTAATATGTGATTTATAGATATATAAAGATCTTTATTGATGTTCATTAAATATTCCACATCTTAGTTAATCACTCGTTTCTCATTATTCAAGAATCCCAGATCATGTGATGAATTTAGTAATTATTCATCTTCTAAACCTAAATTCATTGCCTCTTCCACATGAGATATACTTCCTCACTGCCTTGACTAGTGGTGAAAGAAATAACCACTTTTATATACCTTAATTTATGCTATGCCAATCTCTATTTTAGGATTTTTTTAAATAATCATTACTTGTGAGTTAAAATTTTTGATATTCTCAAATTATTTAGGACCCAAAGCACACTTGAAAATATTTAATGAAATAAGATCCAAGTATATGAAACAATTATGAAGTATATGGTCAAAAACCTTAATTTTTAGAAAGGGATCCCTACCCTTTAAAGAATGAAAAATTTTAGCCATAATCACCAAGGTAAGCACATACAAAACTATTTGTTAAAACCATAACCAAACCACCTCTATAAAACCAAATAATACAACACAATTAGAAACTTCACAATTATAAATTATGAGATGATAAATAATATAACCTTATATATGATGTAAATATGGAAATAGACAACTTAGAGGGAGGGGGTGAATCAGTTGTCCCAAAACTTATGCAATTTACCAAACTTAAACCTTAAATCATAGATTTGATAATTAAACATACAACCATAGATCCACAACAAATCATGAACACATAACACCAAGATTTTTTGCATGGAAACCCGACCAAGGAAAAATCCACGGTGGGGATGAATCCACAAGATGATGTACTCTATTAAAAGAACTATACCCTATTAGGAGTATTAAAATATGAATTCACATGCATTCAAGCACACTTCCTACAACTCTCTGCTCAAACACAAAAGGCCAAGAAGGCTCACTGCATTATAAATACTTATGGACTACAATCCACAGATCATGAACTGGATAATAACATTTTCAACATGCCTGGATTAGTTCCACCGAAGCACAAATATAACTTTATTTTCCACACTTTTTCTCTCCCTTCAAATGACGTATATCTTTAGCACAATCGTATACCTTCAAATCCACTCTATCACTCATGATTCTCACAAGAATATAATTATATTTATACATCTCATCAACCTTGAAAGAATAAACAAGGTTGGCTAAAATCTCACCACCTAAATATTAAAAATATAACCTCTCAATTAAAAATATTAAAAGAAAACAAAGAAATGTTGGATAAGACATAAAATGGACCAAAATTATATGCCTTGAACATGAAATACCTCCAATAATTATGCCTTGATCATTCACAACACATTGTCATCATGTCTCTCAAGAACATGAAGAAGAATAACTCACCAAATGAAATCTTCAATTGCGAGCACCATGATCAATGCGAACTAGAAACACAATGGGAATAATCCAAAAATATCTATGATTCTCATGAATAACCATGAGAACATCCACAGTAACTCAATTTTTTTTGTAATCATCATCATCATTATATTAAACCTCAAGAACACCAACAACAATGAATGCCAATATAGAAAAATAGCGTGTAGGCCTCCAAATCACAAACCAATTGAGTTTAGGATACACATCAATGTCCCAAACATATCACCAGGTCCACAAATAAAAATATGTAGAGCACTAAGGATCAAAATACTATCACATTATCACCCTCAAACAACTGAAGAGCCAGTCTCAACACATATACACATCAATTACTCAAATCTTCATGATAACCTCTAAAATTTGAATTGAATCAACTAAAGACATCTTGGATAACACACTGATACCAACCACAAATTCTGATCTTAAATATACAAGCTACATCAAACCAACAAACTCACCAAACATTTCTCAACACTATCACAAACAAAGAAATATGTTGACAAAAATGACAACACACCTCTAAAATATGTGATAACACACCCCTTAAGAACATATTTTCATATTATTCCAACAACCCCCCCCTTTTGTATTGATGGAAATATATGATGTGAAATAAAATCAATGTCAAAGAAATAAAAAATCTCCCCCTAAGATTTTGCACACAAATTTTCATGACTCTCTCTCTCTCTCTCTCTCTCAATACTATTTTTTCACATGAATCTCTCTCCCTAAATTTGAACATATGATTCACAAGACTAACTAATCCCCCTAAGAAGTAGTCACCATTCATCAATTTGGACCACAATATAATTCTATAAATGCACCAAATAGATACATACCAATGCACCTTAGTTATGATTAGGAGGGGAAATCACCCCTAGGTTACATTTGAGATACTCAAAAGTTTCCTTAGAAAAAGGCTTCAACAAAATATCTACAATATATTCCTTAGTAGGCACATAATCCAATTTGACTTCCTTCTCATTAACCTTCTCTCTCAAAAAGTGAAACTTGATAGATATGTGTTTAGTCTTTGAATGATGCACTAGATTTTTAGAAATGTTAATAGAAATTGAATTTTCATAGTAGATAGTAGTAGGTTCATCATATACTACTTTAATATCCTTCAAAATATACTTCATCCATACCACCTAATTATAATTTATTGTAGCAGCAACATATTCTGCCTATGCAATAGATTGTGAAGTACAATTTTTCTTTTTTCTCAACCACAAAACCAATCTTTTTCCCTCCAAAAAATGCACCACCAATAGTACTCTTCCTTATATCCACATTTCTTTCCCAATCAACATGAGTAAAGGCACTCAAAGTAAAATCATAATCTTAAGGATACCATATATTGTAATCAACTATCCCTTTCAAGTATTTGAATATTCTTTTAACAGAAACAACATGAGATTCATTAGGATAGACTTGAAATATAACAACAATACATATAACACTCATGATTTCAAGTCTAGTTTGAGTCAAATAAAGTAAACCACCAATCATAGATCTATATCTAGTCTAATTTTATTTAGGAGAACTTGCATCCAATCACTATAGGAGTACCAACTGTCTTTGAATCTTCCATACCATTTTTTTTAACGACTCTTTCACAAACTTGGAATGAGATATAAAGATTCCATTATTTGACTATATGGTTTTAAATCCTATAAATAATTTTATTTCTCCAATCATAGACATCTCAAATTTATTTTTCATTTCATTGGAAAAATATTTACTCAACTTGTCATTTCCTCCAAAGATAATTTCATCAAAAAATACTTCAACAATCAGAATGTTATTATAATCAATTTTGAAATATAGATTACTATCAACAACACCTTTGTTAAATCTAAGCTTTAATAAATACTTATCCAATCTTTCATGTCATGCTCTAGGGGCTTTCTTTAATCCATACAAGGATTTCTTCAATTAACAAATGATGTCTCTCTGATCAGTCAATGGAAATCCATCTGGTTTCTCAATGTACACTTCTTCTAATTAACCATTTAGGAATGTTGACTTGACATCCATCTGATAGAATTTGAAATATTTTTAAGAAGCATAAGAAAGAAATAATCTCAAAACTTCAATTGTAGCCACAAGAGAAAAAGTCTCCTCAAAATCAATACCTTCCATTTGTGAATATCCATTGCAAATAATTATTTCCTTATATATGATCACTTCACCATCTTCATTCAATTTCTTTTGGAAAACCCATTTAGTTCCAATTACATTCTTATCCTTAGGTCTAGGAACAAGAACCCATATTTTTTTCTTCTCAATCTGATTCAACTCTTCTTTCATTGCATTCACCCAATGTTTATATTGGCATGCTTCATTCACATCTTTAGATTCAATTTTTGAAATCAAACAATACTCAAATCTATCTTCAACAATTCTTTTTCTAGTTTGAACACCTTTGTTTCTATCTCCTATTATCTAATTTTTAGAATGATTCAATCTCTCATACCTGGGAGTCTTCAAATTTTCATGTATTTTGGACTCTTGTGTATCTGCTTCATCATTTGCACTAGATTCTTCATCTTGATTTCCTTGAATAATCTAAACTTGATATAATGAGACTATGATTTCTTACCTTGATTTTCCCTATCATCATAATCATATGAATCATATCCACAAGATCTAGACTATTTTTTATTGCATTCATCCACTTTGACATTTTCACTCAACTATCTTTCTCAATCTTTTATTGTAACATCAATATGCCTTTCTTTTTGTTGAATAACCAAGAAAAATTCCTTTATCGCTTCTAGCATCAAACTGTCCTAAATCTTCATCTCTTTTGATATAATATTTACTTCCAAAAAAGATGAAATATCTCATAGTAGGAACATTACCATACCATATTTCATAAGGAGTCTTAGTAGTATTACCAATTATTTGTACTTGGTTAAGTGTGTAAACTATAGTACTTACAACTTATCTCCAATAGATATGTGAAACATTTCCTTCAATCATCATTATCCTTGTAGTGTCTAAAATGGTTCTATTCTTCCTCTCCACTACACCATTTTTTGGGGGGTCCATGGAGCATACATCTATCTCTTTATCCCATGTTATTCACAAAATGCATTAAACTCATCGGATGTGAATTCACCACCTATGTCAAATATCAACACTTTAACTTCAAATTTGTCTCTGTCTCAACCATAGCCTTGAAAATATTGAACTTCTCGAGGGTCTCAGACTTGTCCCTCAAGAAAGTAACCAAAATCATCTTAGAATAACCAACAATCAACAACATGAAATATATGTCTCCCTAGAAAATTCTAGTTCTAGATGGACTACATAAATCAATATGCACAAGATCTAACAATCTATCAAAATAATAATTATTTCTATTGAAAGTAGATCTAGTTTGTTAACCCATCTGACATTCTTTACACATAGATTTAACAAGTTTTAACAACTTAGGAAGATGTATCACAACTCGAGTAGTACTTATCTTGACAATATTATCAAAATTTACATGACACATCCTCTTATGTCACAACCAACTTTCATCAATCTGAGCAATCAAACATCTTTTTTCAGAACTATTCAAATGAAAGACAACACTTTAGTTTTTGTACCTAAAGAAAATCTCAATATCAGAGCTACCCAAGATTCTGCATTTTCCATTCTTGAATTGTAGATCATAACCCTTGTCAACTAACTATCCAACACTCAAAAAATTATGCTTTAGACCTTCAAAATATAAAAAATCATCAATATTGTTCTTACCATCAAGAGTAATGGATCCTCTACCATAGATTAGACAAGGTGTATCATCTCTAAATATTACAACACCACCATCATACCTTTCCAAAGTTAAAAAATTTCTCTTATCACCTATCATATGATGTGAACATCTGTTGTCACTCACCCATTCATATTTCTCTTCAACTTGTATGACCAAAGCTATTTCCTCATTCATGCACCTAGTAGAGTCAGGATCTTCTTCTTCTTCGATAGCAATAAATATCCATTCAAAATATTTTGAAGCACCTTCATCAGATTCATCATCTATCATATACTCTTCAGCATAATAGCATTTCTTCTTAAGTCTAGGCTTTCTTGGTTTAAACTTTGGAACTCTTTCAAGACATCTTGAAGAAAAATAACCAATCTTATTGCAAGAAAAACATTTAAGGGGAAATTTTCCTTCATACTTACCAACACCTTTGGGAAATCTCTTAGTAATAAGGGTTTCAAGATCTTAAAGTTCTCACTCTTCATCTTCAATCTCTTTCATCTCCTTTACATATCTGGATATAATTCTTGACGAAATTTCTCTCAAATCATATATCTTCTTATCCTTTGAAACAATAGTTTTGAATGTAGATTCAACTTTAGGAAGGGAATAAAAAAATCACTCATATCAAAATCTAAAATCTTACCAATCAACATGTCTCTGGTTACATTTGTCATAGTTATGGTTTCCTCAATAGTAGCAACTTTGTGTTTATAGGAAGGAGGTATAGATATAAGCACTTTAGCAACAATATTTGGTTCATACAATTGTCCATAAAAAAATCTAATACTACATAAAAACACATTCACCTTCTTCATGTAAGTAGTGATGTTCTCATCTTTTCTCATCCTTAATGTCTCATATTTTCCTTTCAGGATCTGTAACTTTGCAAGCTTCACATAAGTTTCACCTTCATACAATGTATCAAATTTCTTCCATATCTCATGAGAAATATTCAATTCCATAACATTTGTCATCTTAATATCATTCATAGCACTCAAAAATGACTCCTTAGCTATGATGTCATATTCAACTTTCTTCTTCTCATTAGGACTACTAGTAGAAATATTCACAGGAGGAGCATATGGATTCTTGGTAATCTCATAATAGTCTTCACAAATACATCTCAAATGACATTCCATGAAACCTTTCCAAAGGTTTTAATTTGTCTCATCAAATCTTAGATTATCCTTCTTGAAAGATTTCATCCTAGATCACCTCAAGTAGTTAAGCTTCCCATAAAGGAACTAGGCTCTAATATCAATTGATGGAAATATAGAAGTAGACAACTTTGGGGGGGGGGGGGGGGGGGGGGAAGGGGTGAACTAGTTGTCCCAAAACTTATGAAATCTAGAAAAATTAAACCTTAAATGACATATATGATAATTAAGCATGCAAGTATAGATCCACAACAGATCATGAATACATAACACCAAGATTTTTTGCATGAAAACCTAGTCAAAAGAAAAAAATGCGGTGGGGATGAACCCACAAAATGATGTACTCTGTTAAAATTAGCACTATACCCTGTGAGGAGTATTACAATAGGAATGCACATGCATTTGGGTACACTTCCTAGAGCTCATTGGTCAAATACAAAAGGCTGAGAAGGCTCACTTCCTTACAAATACTTATGGAGTACAATCCATAAATCATGAACTAGATAATAACATCTTCAACATGCCTAGATTAGTTCCATTGAAGCACAAAGAACACTTTATTTTCTAAAATTAATCACTACCTTCAAATGATGTATACCTTAATCACATTCACATACCTTCTCATCCACTCTCTCACTCACGATTCTCACAAAAATATAATTATATTTATACATCTCATTAACCTTGAAAGAATAAACAAGGTCGGCTAAACTCTCGCCACCTAAACATTAAAAATATAACCTCTTAATTAAAAATATTAAATGAAAAACAAGAATGTTGGCTAAGAAATAGCACGTACTAGAAACATATTCCTTGAACAAGAAACACCTTCAAGAATAATGTCTCATTCATTCGCAACATGCTACAATCATCATGTTGGCCAAGAGCATGAAGAACACCAAATCACCAACTGAAATATTCAGTTGCAAGCACCACGATCAATGCGAACCATAAAATCAATAGGAGCATGATCTAGAAACATCCACAAGCATCATGAATAACCATGTGAACATCCACAATAAATCAAATTTCTGGAATCATCATCATCATTATACCGAACCTCAAGAGCACCAACAAAAATGAACTCCAATCTATAAAAATAGCTTGCAAGCCTCCATATCACAAACCAATTGAGTTGAGGACACACATCAATGTCCCAAACATACCACTAGATATACAAAGAAAAATATTTCAATGTGGGACACTAAGGATCAAAATACTTTCAGACTATCACCTATGAACAACTAAAATACTAGTTTCATTACAAATACCCATAACTTACTCAAATCTTCATGTGACCCTCTAAAATTTGAACTGAATCAACTACAGATATCCCATAACACACTCATACCATTTATAGATTTTGATCTTCAATATACAAGCTACACCAGACCAATGAACTCACTGAACCTGCAACATTGTCACAAACAAATAAATATGTTGACAACAATACCAACACACCTCTCAAATATGTGACAACACATCTCTTAAGCACATATTTGCATATTATTCCAACAATATCTCCATTCATTAAAAAAAATATAGAAAGATAGGTGATACATGCCTACATCAAGAGAGAAAAGTCATGCACACTAATGATAAAGTAAGGACATCAACATTCATTTAATAAACTCTAAGATAAATGGGGTTGTCTTGAAGATCAATATGACCTTAAATAACATTAAAAAAGTTATCATGAATTTATGAAAGAAGGCATGGGGTCCAATTTTCAAAAAAAGATATCAACTAGAATGTTCCTCAACCAAAAGAAACTTGCATAAGACATTCCAAAGATTCTAATTGGTCATTTATGAGTGTTAATAAGTTATGTGTTCTTTGTCAACATTCATAAAAAATACTATTATTTTACTTCTTTGATAGAAATAAGAGATAGTGTCCTCAAAATTTCTACAAAAGTGTTATCCCTCTTCCAATAAACCTCAATTTTTCAACTTTTGGAACTTAAATCTACTCAAGCCTTGTGTATCATTCAGATTACTCTCACATTATTCTCCCAAAAATCATGTTAGTGTAAATAAGGGAATATTAGATAAAGTTAGTTATTTAAGCATACTTTATAGGTTAAACTATTTCATATTACTTAAGTTTCCACTAAGGATTTTTTAAAGTTTTTTGTCACTTCATTCAATTGAGACATGTCTCCTCATAATTTAAGACATCTATTACATAAATACTTGTTATTTTATCACACATTTATCATGTGATTCACAAGTGTTGAACCTTTAGAGGGTTAGTCAAACTTTCACTCCTACCTTGTCATCTCCTCCTTCTTGCCTATATATGTAAGGTACATGTGTACAATTTATATGCTCTCTTTTTATCCCACAATATTCATATTTGATTTTTCATTTATTAGGAGGTTTACGAATATTGAAATATAATGGATTATATGTGAGAGACACGATCACAACTAGCAAAGTCAAAAGAAGACATGCAAGTACATGTAGATGGAATGTGATTCTATGATAGTTATTGCACAAAGTTCATGATCACTTAATTGAGATAATCTATTAATTGAGATAATCATGTAGATGGAATGTGGTTCTATGATAGTTATTGCCTAGAGTTCATGATCATGTTTTATGATAGTTATTGAACAGAGTTCATGATCAATTAATTGAAATAATCTATAAATTCTCTATAGAAGGGATTTATGTGGGATTTGGATTATATCCATATGACTTGCATTAATATTATACATATTAATTCTTTGGCTCTTTTTATAAATCGATCTTCACATAGACCATTTGAGAAACATTCAAAGATTGCATCTATGTGTTTGGATCATGAACAATAATTTAAAGACATTAATATTACTTCCTACATATCCCTATCAAGATTAGAATATTGTATGTATGTGTAGTACTATTTTTTCAAAGGGGAGAAACATTATTTAGAAAGAACATATCATATTCAACATTATTTTTTAAGCATCTAGCAACACTACTATTAGGATTAACAAGACAAAAATAACAATTACATGCAAATATAACCAATATCAGAAAAAACAATAAACCACACAAAAGAGAACACAATACACAAAGATTTAACGTGGTTCACCCAATCCCTAGGCTACGTCCACCAACAGCGAGTCCAATCTTATTATTATCTAATGATTACAACTTGATTTCAATCCGTAATCCCTTACAGCTCAATTCCGCCGCAAGTGCTAAAATCATACATAATGAAAACCCTAACCCTAAGCCATATTATTTAATATTTTTCCGCTTTAGGGTTATAATGAGTTACAATATGTTGGTGAGGTTGGGAGGAAAAGTGTACAGTACTTTCCTGATCAATCACCACAAGCTAACAACTACAAGCATCCTTTTGAGGGGAGGATACATGGTTTCTCTTGTCATAAAAGTATTGATAGGAAGCATGTCTTTGCATGGATTTCATCCATTCTCATATTTTTATTTTGAAGAAGGGGTGTGGGGTAACATAAACCTTCTCTCTTTTCTCATCTATACGGAGAGATTTCATTATACATTGTACTAAAAGTAGTATTAGGGGATCATCATGAGTCCCTCAATCTATCACTTATATTCTTCACTTGTATATTCACGTAGTATGTTTTTTTCCTTTTGGATATAGGCATTTTTATTTCCCATTTAGTTTTTCCTTATTTCTCCATATTATTAGAAATTTGTACATGTTTACTTAAGATGGCATAAAATCCAAGATACATCATGTGTGTGCGTGCGTGCGTGCACATATGTATGTACATACATACATACATACATACATACATACTCTAGTATGTAAAAATGTGAATCAAGAACAACCATAAGAAACTAAACTCATTCCTGCATTATCACATACACCTCAAAATATATGGAGAAAGCATGTAAATTTAATGAATAAAAAAAACTTAAAATACTCAATACAATAACACGAAAACCTCCTGAAATGAAGAAGTGTTTGATTATTTATTATAGATGGAATGTGGTTACTCACAAACCTACAACATAACAATGTATTGAAGATCCTTGTTTGAATGAGGAGAGCTCTCAATTTATAGGATTTTGAGAGAAATGGACTGTTAAGCTTCAAAGTTGGATGAAGGGATATGATTGCACAAGATCAATGATGCAGATGCCATGTGGAGGCAAAGTGGAGACCAAGTGGACTTAGGGTTTGACCATTCAAAGGGTGATGGTTTTTCACACATGTGTGAGCAACCCTTGATAGTGATGGGTTAATGACAAGGTGTAAGAGCGTTAGAGGACAAAGATTTCTCACACAAGTGTGAGCAACTTTGGAAAGTGATGACTTAATGACAATGGTCAAAAGGTGTAAGAGGGTGAGAAGAACAAGGTTTCTCACACACGAGTGAGAAACTTTGGCTCACACATGAACGGGGACAAAGGTGTAAGAGTGTGAGGCCCAAGAGATCTCACACATGTGTGTTGGAAATATTCAGGAATTAACCGAGTTACTGAGAGGGGAGGGGTGAATCAGTAACTCCAAATTTTCTTTCAATTACAGATGTATTAGCATGTAATTTACTTTAACCTTTGCATACAGAAAGCATGAAACTTAAAAGCATTCACAATAATGACACATAGATTTGGTTACCCAGAAACCTTCCAAAAAGAAAGTAAAACTGGGGTGGGGATGAAACCCACAAAGCTTTAATACTGCAGAATAAAGTTGGCCGGTTAAGGCTTACAATTTGATCACTTCTGATGATCTGCCCTGTTAGGAGCAATAAGGATTGCTAAATCCACCCTGTTAAAGGATTTACAAAACATACAATGAAGTATGCACTCAGTAAAGAGATTTTACAAAAGACTGTTAAGTCTACCCGGTTAAAGGATTTAGTACTGATTCACCTGTTAGGATGAAACAGTAGATCTCTTGCTTTGCAACTGGATTGCTGATTGAGATTCGCTGATGTACTGATCACCTTCTGTGATGAATTTGTCTTTGCTGTTCCTTATACTGCTGAAGCCCTTTGTAATTTTCTTATCTCTGCCTTTCTTTCTTTCTCACATATATTCTTCTTTTTATTTTTCTTGACATTTTTACAACATTGTTTATATACAAGTCTTAAACAATTAATTACAATTACAATTACAAAGTCGGCTTGACAAATAAACATAAGTGCTACTAAGTCAGCCCAAGTATGTTTACACGGTTCCTGCAAACTAACTCGGTGACTTTCTGATACTCGGCGTCCACTGCATTACTCGGCATCATCATGCACTCGGTAGAAGTGAAGGCACGGTTCATATTGACCACTTGGTAGGTTTTGAACTCGGTAAATACTGGTGACTCGGTAGACATGATGTTACTCGGTTTACACTGTCCTGCTCGGTTTGCACTGTCTGCTCGGTTTGCACTATCTGCTCGGTTTGCACTATCTGTTCGGTTTGCACTGTCTGTTCAGTTTGCACTGTCTGTTCGGTTTGCATTGTCTGTTCGGTTTGCACTGTCTGCTCAGTTTGCACTGTCTGCTCGGTTTGCACTGTCTGCTCAGTTTGCACTGTCTGCTCGGTTTGCACTGTCTGCTCGGTTTGCACCCAGAATGCAAATAAGTGTTGTCACTAGTGGCAATTCTGTTTAATGCCAACAATGTGTGCGCAAGGCTCAAGGGAAAGTGGGAGACAAATATGTAAGTTTTGAGTGGCTCAAGGCAAGTACACATGTGGGAAATGGAATGTGACGAGACAAGAGTTGACTTGGGTTTTCTAATCCATTTGATTAGGATTGTGCAAATGATTAGGGAGTGATTATGTGAGAGATTAGAATTAATTAGTTGGAAAGTGATGCAGGGGCTTCTGATAGCTGTCATAACTTTTGACTCGGTTGTCTGTTTTGGCTGAAATTTTATGGGTAGATTCCTCAGGATATGCCATTGGGATTGCCAACAAAGCTTAGCTCGGTAGGGAGCCATTTCAACACTTTTTCGGGAGCTAGAAAGTCCATTTAGGCCTCTAAAATTGGCTTTTAGTATTTTTTTTAAGTTTTTAGAAAGTTGTGTTTTTTAATAACTTCGAAAATCATGTTTGTAATTTTGAAGATTAGTTAGCAATTCTTCTTATCTTAGTTTAGGGAAGCTTTAGGGGAAAAATCAAATTTTTAGGAGTTATTTTCAAAATTACTAAAAATGGAAAAAAATGGATTTTGTGAAAATCTACCAAAAATGGTAATTTCAAATTTGGTAAAATTAGTGTTTTCATGTTATTGTAAGATAGAGAAGATAGTTGGATGAATAATGAAGAGTTGCGATTTCTGAAAATATTTGTGTTTTCATGTATCCTTTATGATATTAGTTTATGGTTTAAATTGTGTTGCATCAGAAAGTGGGTTGGTTGAGTTAGAAGGATAGATTAGGTTAGGGAAGTGAGGTTAGTGAGGGTTAAAGTTAGGAGACATGTGCTTAAATTGAATTAAATATATTATTTAATTCCAAGTAGGAGGAAAGGGTTCAATTAAGTAAATAAAGTCATTTACTTAATTAAATGAAAGGTTAAGATGCAAGTGGGTGAGGGAAATAAGCTAAGTTAGTTTAATTAATTAATAATTAATTAAACTCTAGGGATAGGATATGATTAAATAAATGTAAATTCATTTAATCGATAGTAAGGGGTAAAGGGGATTAAACAAATGTAAATTTATTTAATTAACAATAGGACAAAGGATTATTAAATAAATAATAAATATTTATTTAATTGGCTAGGATAAGGATAAGGATTAATGTGTTCGAGTATGGAAAAATTTTGGTCACACACAGACACACACAGACATGTGCATGTATATATATGGATACACATACATGTATATATGCATGCACATACATGTGTGTGTGTGTATGCGCTTGTGTGTAGACACACACACACACATGCACACTATTCCATAAATTGTACTTAAAGGGGGTTTTAGTGTAAATAGGGCCATTACATAACTAGTTAAATTTAAGCACACTTTCTAAGATGACCTATTAACATTACTTAAGTCTCTACTTCTGGACTTTTAGAGTTTTATCTCTTCTTAAATGTAGTTGAGACATGTTTTCTCATTATTTGAGACATTTATACCATGTATACTTGTCTCTTTCTCACACACTTGTAATGTGAGCTCACATGTGTTGCACATTTGAAGAGATAGTCAAAGTTTCTCTCCTACCTTCTCACCTCCTCTTCCTTGCCTATACACCTGAGGTCTTTATGTACAATTTATACACCCCATTGTATATGATATAAATCCTATTGTGTTAAATTAGTTTGACTAAGTGAAAAATTAAATATGATTTTTTTGTCTTCCTATTTAATTCCAAAAATGATCAAAACTGGTATGAGACAAAGCAAACATCAAGGAATAGAAATGACTTCTTCACATTTCACAACATTTCATGTCTCCAAACCAGGAAAGAAATTACCACCTTTTCTTAAGATTAATAAAATATTTCTAATAATTGCACTTCCCCACAAGATTTAGAATCCTTCAAAGAAATTGTCAATTAATTTTAGCTTATGAAACTATTCCAAATAGAATTCTCTTTAGACTTACAAGAAACACATTGACTAAAAATAATCTAATTTTCAAGCGAATTAATAATAAATATAAATATAGTAAATATTATATATTCTTGATTCTCTTCTTCATAATATATCATTAATGTAGACAATACAAGTAATTGTTTTTTTAAGAAAACTTGATTCTAGGAGTTTATATATCAAACAATTTCATGTTCAAACCAATGAAATGCTTAGGATTTATAACTAGGACTTGCCACTCTCAAAATAGACTACATAACATTCTACTTATCATCTCACTCACATGAAAACATCATTAGTTTATAACTAAATTATCAAGGTCTTCAAAAAATAAATCTTATTAAAAAGAGACTTCAACATGCCTAGATTAGTTCCATTGAAGCACAAATACAACTTTATTTTCTATAATTAATCACTACCTTCAAATGATGTATACCTTTAGCACATTCACAAACCTTCTCATCCACTCTCTCACTCACGATTCTCACAAGAATACAATTATATTTATACATCTCATTAACCTTGAAAGAATAAACAAGGTTGGATAAACTCTCACCACCTAAATATTAAAAATATAACCTCTCAATTACAAATATAAATGCAAACAAAGAATGTTGGCTAAGACATAACAGAGACCAAAATCATATTCCTTGAACATGAAAAACCTTCAAGAATGTTGTCTCAATCATCTGCAACATGTTACAATCATCATGTTGGCCAAGAGTATGAAGAACACCAACTCACCAATTGACATATTCAATTGTGAGCACCACAATCAATGCGAACTATAAAATCAATAGGAGCATGATCTAGAAACATAAACAAGAATCATGAATAACCACACATGAACATAAAAAAAATGGCTCATGCAACTATTGTGGTGTGTCCTGGTGCTCTTGTGGAAGCTAGGCCTTCTCCTCTTGGGCGCCCGAGACTTCCCCCTTCTACCGAGCCCTGTGTTGTGTTCTTGGATGCCCATCTAGCTGATGCCTTACCTGTCTTGAGTGTATATCTAGCCTCTACTGCCATGAGTCCTTCCTCTTCTATTCTAGACGCCTCAGACAGGTCTGAGGTTGTGCCCTTGACTGCTAAGTCAGATGAGGGTCTGGGTTTGAAGGGGTCTCCTCCTTCCCGCCCAAACATATTTAAAAATATGGTGATCAAAGATGGTTTGGGTCATGTTGTTGTTCTTGCAAAGGGGCCTGCTCCTGTGGATGTGGCATTGGGTTCTCTTGGCTCTCTACCCCTTTCTTTTGTGAATGCCCCAAATGCCAAAGTTTCTTCTAGGCCTACGTTTGATGCTTCAGCTCGTGACATGGTGGGATCTTATGCTAAAGTTGTTTCTTCGACTCAGTCTGGGGTTGGGGGCTCCTCCCGTGAGGTGCCTTCTTCTGTGTCAATTTATGCTTCTAGATCTCTCTTTGTCAAGCTCTTTGTTGTCACTGAAGGGGAGCTAGAGTCTTGCTTTGAGACCCTTATGGGTCAAGCTCTGATTTGTCAGTTTTAGGGGTTCTAGCTGACTTTGTCCCAACTTCATGATTGGATCTCCCAAAAATGGGAACCAATACTTTCAGATAATGTTCATATCTTCCCTTTAGCTAAAGGTTTCTTTGTAGCTAAATTTGATAGAATCAAGGATAGAACAAAAATTTTATGTGAAAATTTCTTTAGCTGGGAGGAGGATAAATTATTGCTTATGTTAAAACCATGGCACCCAGATTTTAACCCCTCATCTGAAGTTTTTAACAATATGCCTTTTTGGGTGAGGCTTCCCAATCTTCCTCTTCATCTCTGGCAAGGTGATGTCCTGGAGGAGGTGGGGGAGGCTCTATGGGAGTTTTTGATTATTGATGATGATTCTTCCAATATGTTCCATTCTACCTTTTCCCGCATCCTAGTAGATATTGATATTTAACAGGGTCTTCCTACTAAAATCAAAATTGAGTCATCTAAAGGTTCTTGGTTGCAACAATTGGATTACGAGGGTATCCCCTTTAGATGTAGAAAATGATTTAAAAAAAGTCATCATACTTCAAAATTTGGTTCTGACTTCAAAAAGAAGAAAGTCCCTCATACTTGGTGGAAGGATGCCTCCACCAAACATTATACTGTTCTCAAAATCTCTCTTGAGTCTGCGAAGGATTCGAATATTCCAAGGGCTTTTGTTGGTGGCTCTGTGGTTGGTGTTCCTGCCAGCTTTGCTGGGGTGGTTGTGGAAAATTTTTCTTCTGGCTCTCTTGTTGGGAGTATTTCTATCCCTATCTCTACTATTGTTCCTGCCAGCCTTACTTTGCAAGGACTCACCTCTCCTTTGCTGATGGATCCTAGGATTTCTGTTGGTGGTTCAGTGGATGTTTTTTTTGCCAGCCCTGTTGGTGAGATTACTGCTGTGGGTTTTGGTGCTTTTGTCTATCTTGCTAGAAGTATTGCAAGCCCTATTTCAAAGGTTTATTTTCCTTCCATCTCTGTTGGTATGATGACTGCTATCATAAATTATTTTTTTCATCTGTTTGGGGGCTGTTCGAATCCGATGCTGGGGGTTATTTCCCTGAATTCGGTATGATGGTTGAAGGAGGCAGTGAAAGTCAAAGATGGATGGATAAATGTTAAAGGGAAACATTCAAAGAAATCCTCCTCTTCATTTGACATGAACCTCTGTTCTCATAAAAAGGGGATTTAGCCTTGTTGCTATCCTCTTTGGACTGTGATTTTTGTTGATTATTCTTATGCATTGTTCTTGTTTCGTTGTTTGGGTTTCCTTCCTTTCCTTGGATGGATTGAATCTTGAGGTGTATGGACTTATTTTTTGGCTGGACTGTTGTATTCTTGGAAATCCTATAGTTTTATCCTAAGTTCCAGTATTTTAAAGGGTTTCAGGGCCCCTTCAAAACCTGTTGTTACCTTAATCAAAAACCACACACGAACATCCACAATAAATCATATTTCTAGAATTATCATCATTATACTGAACCTCAAGAGCACCAACAACAACAATTGCCAATCTAGAAAAATAGCTTGCAGGACTCAATATCAGAAGCCAATTGAGTTGAGGACACACATCAATGTCCCAAACATACCACTAGATCCACAAAGAAAAATATTGCAATGTGGGGTACTAAGGATCAAAATACTTTCAGACTATCACCTATGAACAACTAAAAAAATAGTTTAAAAAAAAAAAACCCATAACTTACTCAAATCTTTATGCGAACCTCTGAAATTTGAGCTGAATCAACTACAGACATCTCATAACACACTAATACCATTCACAGATTTTGATATTCAATATACAAGCTACACCAGACCAACGAACTCACTGAACATCTTTGCAAAACTACCACAAACAGAGAAATATGTTGACAAAAATGACAACACACCTCTCAAATATGTGACAACACATCTCTTAAGCACATATTTGCATATTATTCCAACAATATCTCCATTCATTACAAACAAATATAGAAAGATAGGTGATACATGCCTACATCAACAAAGAAAAGTGATGCACGCTAATGATAAAGTAAGGACATCAACCTTTATTTTATAAAGTCTAAGATAAATGGGGTTGTCTTGAAAATCAATATGACCTTAAGTAATATTAAAAAAAATATGATAAATTTATGAAAGAAGTCATGGGGTCCACGTTTTGAAAAAGATATCAACTAGAATGTTTCTCAACCAAAAGAAACTTGCATAAGACATTCCAAAGGTTATAATTGGTCATTTATGAGTGTTAATAAGTTATTTGATCTTTATCAACATTCATAAAAAATATTATTATTTTACTTCTTTGATAGAAATAAGAAATAATGTCCTCAAAATTGCTACAAAAGTGTTATGCCTCTTCCAATAAACTTTAAATTTTCAAATTTTGGAACTTAAATTTACTCAAGCCTTGTATATCATTCATATTATTCTAACATTATTCTCCCAAAAATCATGTTAGTGTTAATAAGGGAATATTAGATAAAGTTAGTTATTTAAGCATACTTTCTAGGTTAAACTATTTCATATTACTTAAGTTTCCACTAAGGATTTAAAAAAAATTTTCTCACTTCATTCAATTGAGACACGTCTCCTCATAATTTGAGACATCTATTACATAAATACTTGTCATTTTATCACACATTTATCATGTGATTCACAAGTGTTAAACCTTTAGAGGGTTATTCAAAGTTTCACTCCTACCTTGTCATTTCCTCGCCTATATCTATGCAAGGTACATGTGTGCAATTTATATGCTCTATTTTTATTCCACAATATTCACATTTGATTTTTCATTTATTAGGAAGTTTACGAACAGTCAAATATAATAGATTATATGTGAGAGACATGATCAAAACTAGAAAAATCAAAAGAAGAAATGTAAGTATGTGTATAAAATGTTTAAGAGAAATGTGGAAGTTCTCTTGAAATGACTCAAAAAAACACCCAAAGGCACAAATTATTCTTGATCTATTTGTAGTGCATGTAGAAACATCATGTGGTCTCACTTAGACATCGTATTTGACATCGTCATAATTCAAAGATGAACAATGTAGTTTGATGACATGCATTGAGATCGCCTCACCTTTTTCTACTTCAAAAATAGATTTTCTCCCACAATCATTTCTAGATATTTCTTCCACCAAGATATTGATATTATCTAATTTCTAGATCCAGCACATTGGGAAAAAATATACTAGATATTTCATCTTTGTTTATACATTCACCCATTATAGATTTGAAAAATAATATTGGGGATACAAGTCTATTTTTTTATGATAGTTATTGCATAGAGTTCATGAACACTTAATTGAGATAATCTATAAATTCTCTATAGTAGGGCTTTATGTGGGATTTGGATTGTATCTGTATGACTTGCATTGATATTCTACATATTACTTCTTTGGTTCTTTTTATACATTGATCTTCACATAGACCATTTGAGAGACATTCAAAGATTTCATCTATGTGTTTGGATCATGAAGGATAATTTAAAGACATTAATATTACTTCCTACATATCCCTATCAAGATTAGAATAGTGTATGCATGTGTGGTACTATTTTTTCAAAAGAGGAGAAAAATTGTTTAGAAAGCACAAATCATATTTGACATTAATTTTTAAGCATCTAGCAACACTACAAGCATCCTTTTGAGGGGAGGATACATGGTTTCTCTTGTCATACGAGTATTGATAGGAAGCATGTATTTGCATGGATTCCATCCATTCTCGTATTTTTCTTTTGAAGAAGGGGTGTGGGGTAACATAAACCTTCTCTCTTTTCTCATCTATGTGGAGATATTTCATTATACATTGTGATGAAAGTAGTATTTAGGGATCATCACGAGTCCCTCAATCTATCACTTATATTCTTCACTTGTACATTCACATAGTATATTTTTTCCTTTTGGATATAGGGGTTTTTATTTCCCATTTAGTTTTTCCCTATTTCTCCATATTATAAGAAATTTATATATGTTTACTTAAGATGGCCTAAAATCCAAGATATAACATGTGTGTGTGTGTGTGTGTGCGCATGCACGCATGTACATACATACATACATA